>APFE031606468.1:61355-74868 GCA_000404065.3 Pinus taeda | reverse complement strand
TCTATGTTGGGCCTAATAGTCCCAAGATGGGATGTACGATAAAGCCTGGAGAGTGTGTCTCTGTGTAGGGCCTAGTGATCCCTAGATCGGACTGTGGATTACGATAAATCTTAAGAGACTAGGAGGCACTCAAATTCCTCACGATGTAGGTGGAGAACTCCGATGGAATCCATGTTTGTTTGGTGTTTTTTGTGTGTTCTATGAGTCTCACATTCATGCTTGGAATATGGCACAGGGGTGATTGGCTAAAGAGAGACTTGGCTCAGCCAATCTATGGTCGGGTGGAACATGGTAGTCCCATCTTTGGTTGGTTTATTGCATTCATTAATGAGACATTCATTCCCTTGATCTTCATGTGTAAATGTATTGATGTATATGTGGATTTTGCGGCTACTATATTTATGGTATTTTTGTTATTATTATGCTAGTTATATTTATGTTCTATGACAACAATTATGTATGGATCTTAGCATGTTTTAACTTATAAATGAATGGATAATGTATTTATGACCTAATAGATGATAATTCAACAAATGGCATGAGGGAACAATGGTTCATAGCAATTCTCAGATAAGTATGAGATCCCTATACTTAATTTTGTTGTTTACACCTGTAGGTTACATGTTGATGATATGTTTCCCACATCTCCCTTAGCAAGTGAACCCTTCCGCCTCAGCAAGTTCCCTAGGTATAGGTTCTTTTTCTCTAGGTTGTAAATAGTCATAAGGGCGGGTCTAAGTAAAGTGAGTTTGACGAAATGCATGTCGTGGCTAGTAGGGGTTTGGTTAAGGTCTTTTTTAACTTATTGCTTTCACATCATTGTTTCCCTATTCTTTTACCGATCTTAAGTTATCATTACATTTTGTGCAGTGACCTGGGCTATGAGCCTAAAAAAGTGGCTCAAATCCCGAGGACGTTGGCACAAAACCGTCAAAATGAGTCTCTAAACGTTGGCAGACAAGCCAGTGAGAGCGACTATGGATTTCTAGATGTTGTCATGCCTATAGCATGAGATTGAATAAGGCTTAAATTGTCTAAAAGCTCAGTGGGACCCAAGGGCAAGTTGTCTATAGTGTTAGATTAGTTCCTGAGGGTCCTGAAGTTGATGTTGAATGTTTGTGTGTTATGTTTCTGTCGATTCCACTTCCTTAAGGTCACATATGAGGTCGAATTCAATCATAGTAGCCTCTCGTCGCATGTTTACCCCATTTGGTTGGTTACTTGGGTAGATGTGGGAGTAGGGTGTTACAGAGTGGTATCAGAGCATGGTTCACCCCTTGAACTGGATGGGCAATGTGTGTTGGTCATGCATGCATGTAAGTTGCATGTGTGTCTCTTACACTTCATTCCATGTGCTTGTGGCATTTACGTGATGTTGATTATGGTTGTAGTGATGTTGTCATGTGGAACTTAATGTTGATTTTGTGGAATGCATTTGTCATGATTATATGACGGGTTACATATTGTTACATGTCGCTTACACGTTTATTATATGTCGCTTGATTACATCCTTGTATGTTAGGTTGCATTCTTGTATGTTTGACTACATGTATTAGTCTTGTAGGTTGATTATAAGACTTGATCGCTTATGTGTATGTGTAGTTGGTTAGGCATTGCTTGTGCCTATTGATGGGTGCATGTGGAAATGTGTACAATCTAGTAATGGTCATTGTCATGCATGAGATCATAGCATGCATTGTTGATATGGCCTTGCATTGATGACTAGACCCTAACTAGAACGATGTTTATGTGTTGATGCATTTATTTGTGTATGTTTGTGTGTTGTTATGTTTATGTTATACATGTATCACGTTGATTTGTTGATCTTTCAGACAATGTATCCTCCCCAAATTATACTAAGGTACATTGATTTATTGTGATTTGGTTTATCTAACATATTATGCATTGCATGAAAGAAATATAAAATGGCTGGCAAGATGGTTGACTACAAGGACTCTCCCTATGAATCCGAAGAGCAATATGGCATTGGGAACTCTTCCGATTTGGCAGTTACATTGAGCAATTTGAAGGAAGAAATAGAGATTTACAATGCAGATAATGACAGGATCATACAGGCACAAGAGAAGCAAGCAAAGGTTAATGCAATACTTCTTCAACATTTGTCGGAATTGTAACGACAAGGGCCTCTTTGGATCAACCATGTACAGGAGGACAAAACTAATGGAGCATATGGAAGTAGGTCTCCTAGTAGACACAGGTCAGATAGATCTGACATAGTGAGAGATGGCAGGTCATTAGATACTTCGGATATGAGGGGCAATGAGTACAAGTACTATTCTAGTTTTGGTTTTGATAGACATCATGGTCATCATCGTTATCATCCTTATCGGAGGAATGATATGGGATACTTGCCAGATGAATTTAAGACAACAAAGTCACCTACTTTTGATGGAGATGTGAAGAAATCGGAAGATGCAAAGGCTTGGATACTTGAGATGAACAATTCTTTGAGTTGCATGAGTACACAGATAATATGAAGTCTATAACAGTTATCTTCAACTTGAAAGGTAAAGCAGACATTTGGTGGGAAGATGTTAAGCAGGTCAGAGACATCAAGACTGATGACGACTTTTTAGGAAGAAGTATTTGTCAGAAAGGTACTATGACAGTAAGGCCAAAAAATTCTATGAACTAAAGATGGGGTCAATGATAAACAAAGAGCACATGACAAAGTTTCTGGAGTTATTGACATATGTATCGTATCATACTGATGAGAAGGCTAAAGTTCAATGATTTGTCAGTGGTTTTCCATTAGCATTTAGAGATCAAATTAAGTATGATGAGCGTCGGTCACTTGAGGAAGTCATTGGGAAATTGAAGCATTATTATGAACAATCAAAGGTAAGAATGAATCTCAGCAAGGAAGAAAAGGGAAAGACAAAGGTAAACAAAAAGGTAGCCTAAGAGAAAAAGGCCTCAGAATGCAGATGGGAAGGAAAATATGGCACCACAAAAGAAGTTTAATGCAGATAGGCAAGGACATTGATCGCAGCAGCAACATAGGGGTGAGGGCACTGCTTGGTTGGAGTGTTGGACATGTGGTGAGGAACATCTTAAGAGAGGTTTTCTTCAACATCAGGGTGGTAGGCCTAAGATATATAGTGCACAAGATGCGTGGATTGTTAGGGATGTAGGGTAGAGTATTCGTCGTATTTATGCGATCGTGGACAACAGACAGGAAGAGCACTAGGCATCTATCATTGAGATGGACGGTGAGTGATCAAGTTATTTCTATTTTGATTGAATTTGGATCTAATTATAGTTATGTTAGTCCTAAATTGGTCGGTAAGCGTGACTTGAGTAAGGAATTGCATGCAGAATCTTGGTTAGTGTAGTTGGATACAAGTACGAAGAAGCGAATTCATCATTGGGTAAGAGATTGTGCATTTGATTTGACTGGTATGCCTACTGCAACACATCTAAATGTATTAGCGTTGGGATTTTATAGTATGTTGTTGGGCATGGATTGGTTGTATTTTCATAGAACCAATGTAGATTGTTATGACAAAGCCATTGAGTGTGTTGATGACAATGAAGAACCAAGAGTCTTGGAGGGTAAGAAGAAAGACACATCAATTACGATGGTGACAGTTATGCAGGCAAAGCGTAGTCGTAGGAAAGGGTGTATGTTATTTGCAGTGCACATTTATAGTGACAAGGGTAATGAGGTTTAGGAGGTCGATGTGTTGAGCAGGCACCCAGTTTTACAACAGTTTCAAGATGTATTTCCTGAGGACATTACAAAGTTGCCACCTCACACGGAGGTAGACTTTTTTATTGAGTTAGTGCCAAGGGAAACTCCAGCATCAAAAGCAACTTACAGGATGAGCACACCTGAGTTAGTCGAGTTAAAGTTGCAGTTGAAGGAAATGTAGGACAAGGGATACATTAGGCTAAGTGTATCACCTTGGGGTGCACCGGTATTATTTGTGAAGAAGAAATATGGAACTCTCATATTATGCATTGACTATAGGCAGATGAACAAAGTGACTCTCAGGAATAGGTACCCATTACCGAGGATTGATGACTTGTTCGATCGGTTGAAGGGAGAAGCAGTGTTCTCTAAGATCGACTTGAGATCTGGATACCATCAGGTACGCATCAAAGAGGAGGACATTTACAAGACCACTTTCTGGACCATGTAAGGCCATTATGAGTTTGTTGTAGTTCCATTTGGCTTAACTAATGCTCCAACTATATTTATGTGCTTGATGAATAGTGTGTTGTGTCTGTATTTGAATAAGTCTGTTATTGTGTTCATTGATGATACACTCGTATATTCTAAAAATGAGGAAGAGCATGTTGAGCATTTAGCAGCAATGTTGAGGTTGTTGAGGTTGTTGAGGGAGCATAAGTTGTATGCTAAGCTCAACAAGTGTAGTTTCTTTCAGACTGAGGTACATTACTTGGGGCATGTTGTCTCCAAGGAGGGAATTTCAGTAGATCTAGAGAAGATAAGAGCCATCATGGGGTGGGTAGCTCCTAAGAATGTGGATGAAGTGAGATCCTTCATGGGGTTGGCAGGCTACTATAGGAGGTTCATCAGGAACTTCTCACAGATTACTTATCCTATCACATCATTACAGAGAAAAGGTAAGAAGTTCGAATGGACGGAGGAGTGTGAGGCTAGCTTTGAGCGGCTTAAGCAGTTGTTGACACATGCACTAGTGCTACATATTGCAGATCCGGACAAAGAGTTTGTAGTACACACAAATGCTTGCAAGAGAGGACTTGATGGAGTCCTTATGCAGGATCGACAGGTGGTATGCTATGAGTCGTGAAAGATGAATGAGCACGAGCAGAACTAATCGACACATGATCGTCTTGGCAAGAGGTTTGTATTGATGAGTGATCACATTAGGTTGAGGTATTTGTTTGACCATCCCAATCTGAACACTAGGCAAGATAGATGGTTGACCACGATCAATGAGTTTAACTTTGATATCATCTACATTAAAGGAAAAGGGAACAAGGTGGCATATGCTCTCAGCAGGCAGGTACATGTAAATCACTTGGCAGTTATGAGCTCCTATGGGACAGACTTACAGGATAGGATCTTACAGGTAGGTTAGTGGGATGTCACGTATATGGAGATTGTGCAGAGGTTGCAGCAGGGTGTTGGTACAATTACATGTGATATTACAGGTACAAGTACAGGTGCATGCATGTACATGTAGTGGTATATGTACATGTGGAAGTAAAGGTACATACACAGGTATAGGTGCAGGTGCACAGGTTGGTTGGAAAAATGCTCTAGAAGCCCTTGGTGAGTTGAGTTACTAGTCCTCGAAGCCTTGGTTGGACAAACATTTTGGAAGACCAACGATAGTTGTGGGTTGTTTTAATAGTCCTGGAAACCTTGGTTGGAACAAATGCTCTAGAGCCCTGGAAGGCTTGGGTAGAGACCAATTTGGTGATGGTTTGTGATGTCTGACTGTGATGTGGAATCATTGGTTGATGGGTTGAGGTGGTTTGGCCTTTGGAAGCCCTGATTCTATCTTGATGGATTGTTCCATGAGATCCCACATTCATGCTTGGAATATGGCACAGGGATGACTTGCTAAAGAGATATTTCGCTCAACCATGTCTATGGTCAGGTGGTACATGGATGTCCAAACCTAGTTGCATTTTTCTTGTGGTAATAAAAGCTCTTTCTTATGGTATTGATGGGGAAATATGCTTATTGTTATGTGGCTTATATTTCTTTTCTATGCTTAGCATCTCGAATGTTTATATGTTGGTTATGAATGGCTTTTATGATTGTCATGATGTTTGTCTCATATCATGTTTTTACTTGTAAATGGATGAACAATGTATATATGGCCTAATAGATGAAATTGCAGCTAATATGTTGAGGCATCAATGCTTCTTTGCGATTCTGAGACAAGTATGAGACCCGCAGACACCTATGATGTCACGTTGGTTATCCTTGCACCAAAGTATTGTTGTTTGGACACTATGAATTATGAGAAACCTATGGAAAGTGAAAAATTGGTTCTTGCACAAGCAGAAAGATAAAAATGTGTTATTTCTCTCAAAAGGATATCTTTGAAGGCTCTCCAAATCTCCACTTCAAGTTGATATACCATCGTCGTTTCAACTACCAAACTTCCATGATGCTTAAGTGTTGTTGCCTATTATTGCGAGACACAACATGAGAAATGATACTCATACTCTCCCTTCATAACCTGCTCAAAAACTATTTTAGGTCCAAAAAAAATGCATATTCTTTCCCTGCTTTTTTTATTATCTTACATAACATGTGAAAAAACCTCTATGCCATTTTCTCTTTTCATGCATGTCAATTATGCACTACTTAATAGTCAACTTCATTTCTAAGTTGTTAAGGTTGAATTGATTCATGGGATCACATATTTGAATGTTTATTTACACATATGTAGTGTCATGCATTCTTATTAACTCCATTGAAAACTTGTACATGGGTATTGTCAAGGAACTTCTAAACCGCAACCATCATCTGAGAAAAATTATGGAAGCCAATTCACTCGGATTCCCAGAAGAAAAGTCAACAATGCACTACTTATGCTTGCACCAGTGGTTAGACAGATATTGTCAAAGCTTTAGTAGCAAAGGATCCACAAATTCCTACTAGAACAGACATAAAGGGCCACACAACATTGTACATCAGAACCAATTAATCCATCTCCTTTGATCTGGTGAAAGAACTACTTCAACTTGACCCACTAACACTTATTCTACCTTACAAAAATGGAAACACGCCAATAAATGTAGCTACGAGGGAAAAACATGACGACATATTGTATCTTGGTATGACGACCTAGGGTTTCCTCTAGCTACAGGTCACTCTAACTACATGACGTGATTAGAGTTATAGCTTTCAAATTAGTATGAGAATGGAACTATTACTTCAAGCAAAAAACACAAAGGCACATGAAGATTCAGTGGCAAGGAATATTAAGGATTATTTATGCCACAATGGGGCTTTTTCCATGGGACAGAAGAAGAAAAAAAAAACCCATAGATATTTTGTACACACTAAAATTTCAAATGTAATTTTTCCTTCTTTGTTAGTATGTTCTAATAAAGAGTTGTTGGGAATAATCTTTGTTTTTTAACTCTCTTCATTTACCCCATTTTTAGTGTAATTCATATGACACTATGATTCATATGCCTCGTCTTAAGGGAATTCAAGATAGCCTTGGATTATATTCATTGGACACAAATGTTCATGAATATTTTTAAAGCACTCTAAACACATATGCTGTAAGACCCTCCTCCCACATCTACCCAAGTAATTGACCGACCGAGGTAAACTTGTGATCAGAAGTTACTATGATATGATTTGACTCCGTATGTGTCAGTTAAGGAAGTGGAACCAGTGAAACACATCACATAGAGCTTCCACATCAGCAACATAACTCCCAAGAGCCATCCCAACCACTCAAGTAACCAACCCCTGAGACCAATTGAAGTTTTAGTGCATCAAACCCTTGGACGCTCCCTTGATATGGAGTAGGGTGCGTCTAGGAGGCTCTAAACGCTCCCAAAACAAGGGCAAGCAAGCATCGGGGGACTTTTTTCCCCAGTGTTGTGCCTACGACTCTAGGATTTGTGCCACTTTTTTAGGTCCAAAACCCGGCTCACTGCCCATAACTCAATGACAGCTTCAGACGTGAATTTATACAAGATAACAATGATACATTTGCAAAAACATTGACAAGGAATAGACTGGACCCCTACTAGCCATGATATGCATTTTGTCAAACATGTCACAAACATAAAAGCTACAAGTCTTAACAACAAAACTGAGCATAGGGGTCTCATACTTATCTGAAAATCGCTAAGAAGCGTTGATGCCTCTACACATTAGCTGCAATTTCATCCATTAGGCCATAGATACATTGTTCAATCATTTACAAGTAAAAATATGATATGAGCCATACATCATGACAATCATAAAACTCATTCATAACCAACATATAAACATCATAGATGCTAAGCATAGAACAACCATATAATCCACATAACAATAAGCATATTTACTGATCAATACCATAGGAAAGAGCTTTTATTACCACAAGAAAAATGTAAAAAGGTCTGGGACTTCCATGTATCACCCGACCATAGTAATGGTTGAGCCAAATCTCTCTTCAACCAGTCACCCATGTGCCATATTCCAAGCATGAATGTGGGATCTCATGCAATGATCCATCAAAATTGAACCAGGGCTTCATGAGGCCACACCACCTCAACCCATCAACTAGTGATTCCACCTCACGATCGGACATCACAAACCATCACTAGATTAGTCTCTACCCAAGCCTTCTAGGGCTCCACAGTGTTTGTTCAAACCAAGGCTTCGAGGACTAGTGACTAAATCCACAATTTTCATCGGGATTCCAAAGCATTTGTCTAGTCAGGGCTTCCAGAAACTAGTAACTCAACCCATAGTTGTCTTCGAGCTTCCAGAGCGTTTGTCCAAACAGGGCTTCCAGGAACTAGTAACTCAACCCAAACTAAAGGAAACATGAGAACCAACTAGAAAAACAAAGAAATGAACCCACAACACCATGGCTATCCCAGAAACGGAAAGGCTAGACAAATCCACTATAAATCCAGGCAATCCTCCATGCCAATGATAGATCATGGCCAATAAACCACATGCATATGCCATGCATGCCCAAAACTAGTGAGGGAAACATACATGCAACTCAGTACTTGCAAGAAAAACCTGTTGTTGCTATTGGTCACGATGTCCTCTTGCGCTTTCGTGCTCTTCCTTTGCCTTCTTGCTCCAAAACTCCAAGTATGCCACACTCCTCCAAGAGTGCTCCAAGAAAACTCTAAGTGTCAAAGAGTATGAGAGAGAGAGAGAATGGAGAGAGAGAGCTCCAAAATTGAATCGAAAAAAACAGTCTATGAACTGATCCTCAAAAGCCTTTTTATTAATGAGGCCTCTATTTTCTTCATTTTCCATTATTTTCCTTCGTTTTCCTCCTCACATGCAACATATGACCTTTCTCCTCCCTTTTTTCCTAATTTCCATTATTTTCATAAATAAACGTGCCAAAATGCCACTTTTCATTTCCAAAGCCTTTGCTAATATCCTTAGCCATTAATCAATCACCAGTGATCCCCATCACTGTCCTTTTGCCCAAAATTCAACTTGGAATATGTGTCCCATGATCTTGGTATATATTTTGCCTTTATTAACTTTTACATGGATTTTTGACCAAGGTTGTAACAAAACCCTCCCCCTTGGGGAACAACATCCTCAGTGTTCAACAACACCTACAACCGACAAGGTTGTTGTAAGAAAAACATATTGTCCAAAGTCTATTTTTAGACTATGCATATTTTTAGACATATGGATCGTGGTCTATGAGTTGCAGGATGCTATTTGTGGATGATTGGTTAAGTTGGTAAAAATAGATGGACCTCTATTTTTAGACATATGAGCGAAGTCTATTTTTAGACTGCTAGGCTAAAAATAGAACAGTCGAATATTATTAGCTCTTAATAATATTTGGACTATAAACATTATCTTATTCTCTTGGAGCACTTCAGTTCGAGCTACAGATGTGGCACATGCAACTGCCAGAAGGAAATACGCTTTTCTTATGGGTTACTTGAGCTATTGCATGAAAGACTTCAGTTAGAACTCAAGTGATTGAGTTTGGTGGAGTTGAATGAGGAGTTGATGGAGTTGTGTTCAGTTTGACTTAGTTGACCTAGTTGTATTTAGTCTAACTAACAAATACACTAGTGATGAGTGATGTGAATTAGTTATTAATTAATCCACTAATTATTAACTCATGAATCAACTGAGGAATACATCAGTTAGCTCAGTGCATGGACAGTTCACTGGAGACAAGTGTTAGAAATGAGTGAAAGGGCAAGACAACTGTCAGTTGTGACTATAGTTGTGCATGTGATTTGCACAATCAGTGGATTGAGATTGTCAATGACGATTGCATAGTGTTACACAAGGGAAATACGAGTTTGGATCAGCCATTCTCATCTATTCTCATGCAGGATTGCGCAGTGGAGGCAGGCAAGCAGCAGAGGAGATTTGAGCCAGTGATTGATTCAGATATAGCTAGTTTGTGTGTAACGGTGGAGATAGTATGAGTACTTGCGAGGAGTATTGTACTATGTATTGTTACATGTTCTCAATCAATATAATATACAGATAGTTGGGGGTTTTCAGCTGTATGCTTTCCCCGTGATATACTGTGTTGATATGTGTGATGGATGCTTCAATGTGCGCATGTGATTATTTATTTAATACTGCAAATTGATGATCAATAGTAGAGGAGGTTATGTATTATGCATGATTCCGCAAATAGTGTATAATCAAGATATATCTGTGAATAAGTGTCATATTATTCAAAATTTCTACATGGTATCAGAGCCAAGTTTCGAAGTTAGCCAAGTGGATGAATCCTCAGAATGTCGAACGAAAGTGGTGGGCCCCGGTAATATCACGATGGGATCCGTGGATGAGCTTGGTTAGACATGTGGTGTGCTCCGGATTTTTCATGGACGTGTCCTGATCCCAACATGTTGAAGAGGAGTTGACTTGGGATAGAGCAAGCTCTCGAGGCAGGTGGTACTCCATGTAAGGCGTGTGCTTCCAACGCATTGGAGCGGAGAATCCTGGTTGGTAGAGATTGGATGAATGGATAATGGTTTGAGGGGAGGCTTGATGGTCCTTTGTTCGAGGGGAGGATTTTTGGGTATACGACCAAAGTCCCACATTGACTAGAAGTGGGGAGGATCATGGGTATATAAGGATGGACAAATATCTCCATTGGTATGAGGCCTTTTGGGGGTAAAGCCCAAAAACAAACCCATGAGGGCTTAGGCCCAAAGTGGACAATATCATACCATTGTGGAGATATGTGGTGTCCAGAGTTCTTACAAGTGGTATTAGAGCTGGTTGATTTGTAGAAAAAGTTCTACATGATATCAAAGCGAGGATTGATCATCAGATCTATTATTCAGAAAGTGATTACATTTTATTTCTTCAGGTAGAGTATGTAATCATGTCAGGTAGCCTATGGATTCATCCTTCTTTTGAAATGTGAGATATCTGGTGAATGCCCATACAGTCGATATTTGTACGAGAAATACTTTGTTCTCATGAATTTTAGATCAGAAGCGGTTGAGCTTTGAGCTGGTGGAATTCGAATTTGCAGCAGTGTTTTCTTGGTGTCAAAGTTGAAATGTCTTTCAACGGATTGCGATTGGAATATGCCCTTAAGGGTAGCTCGAACTATATTGCATGGAAGGACAGGATGGAGGCGGTGTTAGATGATAATGGGTTGAAGGAGTTCATAGATGTGGATGTCCCAAAGCCTACTAATGCTGCTCAAGTCAGGGATCGGCAAAAGAAGACAGCAAAGTGTCGAAGGATTCTATTGGAGGGTGTGAGGGATCACATTGTGTCCAGCCTCCATGGAAAGGCTTCTCCATACTTGATGTGGAAAGATTTGACAGATCTATTCCAAAGCAAGAGCGACCAGAGGAAGTTGGCGCTCAAGGATAAACTCAGAAACATAAAGTGTGAGAAAGGTGACAGTATGCCCAAGTATCTCACGAAGTTCACCCAATGCCAGGATGAGCTGGGAAGTGTCGAGGTGACTATCGATGATGAGGACTTGGTGAGCTTGGCTCTCCTTGGTCTTCTGAAGAGTTTGCATTCCTATTAGGACTCTATCAATGGTCGGGAGAAATTAATAGGATGGGAGAGACTTTGGTCGAATCTTGTGCAAGAGGAGATCAGGCGGAATACCAAGGACGGATCTTCATCAAAGGCATCTGATGAAGAAAATTGCGCTTTGGCTGCCAAAGCAAAGAAGGGGAAGAGCAAGAAAGCTTCTCATTCTGGTGCAAAAGGCAGGAAGCAGGACATGTCCAAGGTGAAGTGCTTTCACTGTCACCAGCACAGACACTATACCACAAATTGTCCGCAGAAGAAGAAAAATAAGCAAGCTGCTAGATCTATGGCGGGAGAGGTCTTAGCCTCGCAGTTTGATCTAGATTTTTCGCTAATCACATGCTTGGTATCAAGTATGATGGGATCAGTATGGTTCTTGGACAGCGGTGTGTCTTTTCACATGACAGGAGATCGAGATTTTTTTTTTTTTGATCTGAATGAGAAAGATCTTGGAGTGCACATCGAGATCGGCGATGATGGTAGATACAGTGCGACCGGTATCGGTACCATTTCCTTTGAGAGGGAGTCTAGTAAACCCTTCGTATTGAAGGAAGTGATGCATGTTCCAGGATTGAAGAAGAATCTTATCTCTGTGGCGATGTTAGAAGACAAGGGATATGATGTTGTTTTCAGCGAGGGAAAGGCTTTCCTGCACAGTAAGACAACTGGAGAAACCCGGAAGATAGGGGTTCAAGTCAAGAACCTTTATCAGTTGCATGTGGATGGCTGTGTAGCAATGGCATGCAAGGCAAAAGGAGTGGTGAGCTGGGATGATGGCGAGTTGTCGCACCGGAGATTGGGCCACCTTCATCATGGAGCCTTGAAGATACTGCAACAAATTTCTACTGGGCTTCCTAAAGGCACTCTTGCACAGCCAGATTAGTGCAAGGGGTGTAGTTTGGGAAAATTTGTGAAAGCCACCTTTCACGAGAAGGATAGTCACGCCACGACGATCCTTGAGAGAATTCACACAGACGTGTGTGGACCATCTCAGTAGCTTCGACAACAAAGCACAGGTACTATGTGATCTTTGTTGATGATTTCTCCCGAAAGTGTTGGATCTTCTTCATGCAGAAGAAGAGCGAGACATACTCAAAGTTCTGTGAGTTTAAAGCACTGGTCGAGAAGGAATCGGGGAAGAAGGTGAAGGCTCTTAGGAGCGACAATGGTGGTGAATTCATCTCTAACGAGTTCAAGGACTTCTGCAGCACATAAGGGATTCGAAGAGAGCTCATAGCTCCCCATAACCCACAGTAGAACGGAGTTACTGAGCGAAAGAACAGAACGATCGTGGGTGCTACATGGGCAATGTTGCATGATCAGGGCCTACCCCTTCACTTATGGGTGGAGGCATGCAATACTGTAGTATATGTGCAGAACCGTTGTTCTCATCAGATACTTGGCATGAGTACACCCGAGGAGGCTTATTCTGGTAAGAGGCTTGATATTTCCAATTTGAGGATTTTTGGTTATCCGGTTTACATGCATGTGATGAAGGATGCCAGGAAGAAGCTGGAGCCGACCGCAGAGGTTAGGATATTTGTGGGGTACACTAATACGCCCCACAACTATCGTGTGTATTTTCCAGACAGCCGCAAGACTGTTGTGCGACGGGATATCAAATTTCAGGAGGAGAAAGCCATGAAGTGTTCGCTTGAGAGGGAGCCACACTTGCATGCAGATGAGGAGCTATTAGTTCCTAAGGATGAGCTTCAGGATGTGAATCAGCCACAAGATGAAGTTCATGGAGTGGAAGAGACCACTCATGCAGCGCCAACCATCAGAGGG
>APFE031606468.1:12114-60433 GCA_000404065.3 Pinus taeda | reverse complement strand
TGAGCTATTGCATGAAGGACTTCAGTTAGAACTCAAGTGATTGAGTTTGGTTGAGTTGAATGAGGAGTTGATGGAGTTGTGTTCAGTTTGACTTAGTTGAACTAGTTGTATTTAGTCTAACTAACAAATACACTAGTGATGAGTGATGTGAATTAGTTATTAATTAATTCACTAATTATTTACTCATGAATCAACTGAGGATACATCAGTTAACTCAGTGCATGGACAGTTCACTGGAGACAAGTGTTAGAGATGAGTGAAAGGGCAAGACATCTGTTAGTTGTGACTATAGTTGTGCATGTGATTTGCACAATCAGTGGATTGAGATTGCCAATGAGGATTGCGTAGTGTTACACAAGGGAAATACAAGTTTGGATCAGCCATTCTCATCTATTCTCAGGCAGGATTGCGCAATGGAGGCAGGCAAGTAGTGAAGGAGATTTAAGCTAGTGATTGATTCAGATCTGAGCTAGTTTGTGTGTAACAGGTGGAGATAGTACTGAGTACTTGTGAGGAGTATTGTACTATGTATTTTTACATGTTCTCAATCAATATAATATATAGATAGTTGGGGGTTTTCAGTTGTATGCTTTCCCTGTGATATATTGTGTTGATATGTGTGATTGATGCTTCAATGTGTGCATGTGATTGTTTCTTTAATACTGCAAATTGATGATCAATAGTAGAGGAGGTTATGTATTATGCATGATTCCGCAAATAGTGTATAATCAGGATAATCTCTGTGAATAAGTGTCATATTATTCAAAATTTCCACAGACTAAGACCTTGTCCCTAGAATGCCAAACCTGAATTGACACCAATTTAGACAACAACATGTACTAGGAGGAGAAAAAGAATGGCCAAAAAATAAGTAACCACCATAGGTGGCTTTCAATGGGAAACCAATGACGGGACACCTGCAAGAACCCAATAGCTGAGACCTCCAATTGAAGCTAAGAGAAAGGAAACAATAAGGAGCTTTGGAAGCTTTCACACAGGAGAGAAACCATTCACAATAATTCTAAGCCCAAAACCCCCAGAGATGACTTGGGCGGCTCAAGAGGCCCTCTACATTTTGTATGAGTGAGGCCATTTATCCAAGGGAATAATAAACCTAAGCAATTAATACTAAAAACCCAACAAAATATAAACCCTAGGGTTTTTAGTATTAATCACTTGGGTTTATTATCCCTCGGGTTAATATTATTCCCCTGAATTTATAATCCCTTGGGGTTTTAGTATCAACCCCTTGGGTTTATAATATCAATCCCTAGGTTTTATTAATCTAAGGGTTCGTTATTCCTAAGGTTCATATTATTATTACATAATTTAAATAAATAATAATAAATAAAATTTAATTATTATATTAGAAATAATTATTATTTAAACTATAATGATAATAATATATTTGTATTGCAATATTTTTTTTTGTATTATTATTTTTATTGTTAAATATTTATCAATAGTAGATGCAAATGAAGCATTCAACTATATCAACCACATTAATATCTTTAATTTGGTATATATATATGATTCTAATGAAAAAATAATTGTTAAATAATTAACATAAATAATGAAAAATAATTTATCAACAGTAAATTGATATTATGTTACTTTTAGGGCACTATTTAGAATTTGTTGGTTGTGAAGGACCCAAGCTCACTGTTATAGTCATTATTCTTCTCCTTTATGCTTATGATATCATTCTTATGGCCAGGTGTCTTGACAAACTCAATAAGCAGTTTAAAAACCCCCACTATTATTGTTCCAATATTGGTATGACTGTCAATACTGACAAGACTAAAGTTATGATTATTAGATCTAAACAGATCGTCGATGATAATTTACCTCAATGCATGCCCCACAAATAAAGGAGTTAAAGAGTTTTGTTATGGAGAAGTTTCCTAAGCGTGCTTATCAATACTGACAAGACTAAAGTTATGATTATTAAATCCAAAAAGATCGCCTAGTTTAAACATATTTAAATTGGAGTCAAAATCAATAAAGACACATTGAAATGTGGTTTCAATAACATACGCAGTAGGAAATAGAAGGATGCTATGCTTTCTGGTTATGCTCACCATGGTAGAATAGATGAAACTCACCAAACGTTTGATGAAATTCCTTAGTGAAATTTGATCTTGTTAACATATGTAGTGGCCAGTGGAAGGACTACAATTTATGTATTATTTGGAATAGATTCTACGATAATATGCATAGATTTCACATTCAAACTTCTTAGACAGATACTTTAAATGCAATGTCTGCATGAATATGTGAGATTCATTTTCTGATTCCTTCTTCTATAACAAAGGGAAATAATGTGCTTAATAAGCAAGGATCCATAAACACACTAATACAACTTCCAATTAATAACTTCATGCATGTGTTTTTAGTTAAGGGTTAATAACTTCAGGCATGTTTTTTTACTCAAGGACATTATCTAGCTGTTGCATGATATTCCCCATTCAAGATAATATCAAACATGAATGTACAGTTAAAAGATTCAATTTCTTTACCTGTTTCTTCCTCTGTTACAATTTCTACTTGTTTGTAGTGTTGCTTGTAGGGTTGAAAATGCTTTGTTGCTTGTCTCTACCTCTGAGAAGCATTTTTGCACTTTCTTCCTCTGTTACAATTTCTGCTTTCTTGCCTCTGCTTCTGAGAAGCATCTTTTGCACTAGTTTTTTCATAGAATAAATATTTTCATAAAATGTTATCCTATTAGGGGAATTTTGAGGTCTAAAATGGGCCTCTTAAGAAAAATGTACAACCAAAATAAACTTAATAAGAACCAATAGGATTCAAGATGATGATGTCAACCATGGGGGATGATTCACTATTTTTTGAGTAAAAAGGTAAAAATATTAAAAAATAATAAAATAATAAAACCATTTTTTCCACTCGTATTTTAAACTTATCTCTTGAAGGTTTTACTCAAATTTCAAGCGGGAGTACTCGTTGGTTGCAAAATTTGATTCCTCATCCAAGGAGTACCCATGTTGCATACTTTTGATGCACCCTACTACATGGAAAATGAGAAATACATGAAAAATGTTATTACAATCACTTTTTTCATGTGTTCCTCATTTTTCATGTATCAAGGTCCATCAAAACTATGCAACATGGGTACTCCTTGGATGAGGAACCAAATTCTGCATCCAACAAGTGTTTCTGCTCAAAATTGGAGTAAACCCGCAAGGAGATAAGTTGAAAATACGAGTTAAAAAATTATTTTTTTTTCTTTTCCCCTTTAAAATTTGATGATGTAATCTAATCTTATTCTATTATTATTTTATAATTTCCTTACGAGGCCTATTTTATGTCCAACAATTTTGTTAGAAATACTTTTATTCCTTTCTCTTTAAGACATTTGTAGTACCTTAAAAAAAAAATCCTTCTCTTTTGTGAGGCTGTATATCATTATGTTTTTTATGAAATGTGGTTTCAGTAACATAAGCAGTAACGAGTAGAAGGATGATATGCTTCATGGTTATGCTCACCATGGTAGAATAGATGAAACTCACCAAACTGTTGATGAAATGCCTTAGTGAAATTCGGTCTCAGTAACATATGCAATGGCTAATAGAAGGGCTATAATTTATGTATTGTGTGGAATAGAGTCTGCGATAATATGCAAACATTTCACATTCGAACTTCTTAGGCATATACTTTAAATGCAATGGTTGCATTAATCTATGAGATTCATTTTCCGATTCTTGCTTCTATAACAAAAGGAAATAATGTGCTTATTAAGCAAGGATCCAAAAACACACAAATACAACTTCCAATTAATAACTTCCGGCATGTGTTTTTAGTCAAGGACATTATCCAGCTATTGCATGATATTCCCCATTCAAGATAATACTAAACATGAATGTACATTTAAAAGATATAATTGCTTTACTTGTTTCTTCCTCTATTACGATTTATGCTTGCCTCTGCTTCTGAGAAGCATTTCCTGCACTTTAATATCAAATACAAATGTAATATTGTTCATAAAATAAGCTCGAGGGGTTAGCTCATTCAGTTATTGCCAATGTTGTTGCATATTTGGCTAGTCTATATGCATAGGTGTTTTGTTTGAATCTCCTTGGGTCATGTATACCAGTTTACATTGACAGGAAATTCCATCAACAAATGTGTTGAAGCATCCTTTGGATTTTTCGACTAAGTTTCCACTCGTTGAATCTCCTTTGGATGCTTGTTGATTTCCTTATTCACTCGTTTTTCATTTAATTATTCTCTTGGCAAGTTGATGTTTTATTTGGCTTATTGATGCTTCACTGCACATGCACTCTGTTTGTCTTCTAAGTTAACTTGTAGTAAATGAGTTTTCATATGAGGTGTGAGGTTAGGTACTTTTACTATTCACTATTTTATGGAATTTTCATATTAAAACAAGTGACTTGTTCAATACTTCATTATTCACTCGTTTTTCATTTAATTAGCAACTCAGTTGATGCTTGTTGATTCTTTATCATTTAATTAACAACGCAGTTGATGCTTGTTGATTTCGATATTCAATGATTTGTCATTTAATTATTCTCTCGACAAGTTGATATTTTATTAGGTTTGTTGATGCTTCACGACACATGCACTCTGTTTGTCTTCTAAGTTAACTTATAGTAAATGAGGTTTCATATGTGGTCTGATGTTAGGTAATTTTACTGTTCACTGTTTTATGGAATTTTCGTATTAAATAAATGACTTGTTCAAGATTTCATTATTCACTCATTTGTCATAATATTTACAACTTAGTTATAAATGTGTTGTAAATCATTTGTATGTAGAGGCAAATAGAAAATCCCATTTGCATTCTCAGGTAATATTTCTACATTATAATAGACTATAGACATTCTTTCTAAAATTGATTTTGGTTACAATGTTGTAAATGGTATGAAATAAAACAACCCAGGTTGTAAACCAAAATATTTTTGTCACAAGAAAAAGATGAAATCCATCCAAAATCCACATCATAATGTGGTTACAACCAAAAACATATGACACCCCTATTCTTTACGGCCTTGAGAATCTTTAGTGCCAAAACTCTCTGAGTTACCTGCTTGAGCCAAGTACGTTGGCCTACCTAAAAATGGTTGATTAGGAAATGATTGATTGCTGCCATATGATTGAATCCAATTTGCACCTTCCAACCATGGAGGAATTGAGTACCCATACCTCACATTTGCACTACTAAACCCTACATTAAGTGGAGATGTGTGATGAGCATACATAGAATTGACACCTCCTCTAGTAGGAACAAGGCAAGTGTGTAAAGCCCCATTTTGATAGTGAGGCACTTTAATGTTTATGTGGTCTTGTAATAATGGTTTATTATCTGCAATATTGTCCATTGTGTTTGACATAATCCTGGTTTCATCAATTGTGCTTGCATCATTTTCAACCATATCGGACATCCCTTGTTCCTTTTCAAGCATTTGTTTAGCCTTTCTTGATTCCTTTTCCTGTCTTGCCATTTGTTTTTGTTGTTCATTCTCTTGCCTTCCTTTATCTCTTTCAAGCCTTTCATCTGCTCAACATTGTGTTGTGACAATTCTTTTTGCCTTCTTCTCCTTGGCTATATCCTTCTTTTTCTGTTTTAATTCCTGAATTTCAATTTTTTATTATTTTTTAGACTCAACTAATAGGTTTATATAGTCTTTTGACGTGAGTAACTCTGAACTTCAGCCTAAATGAAGACTACCTTATGTTCCTTGTTTTATTTTCATTGACACTCTTTATTGGTAGCTTTAGGAACCAACCAAGTAACTTCTCCACCCCTCCCCCCTGCATGCCATTGCTTGGTACTTCCCTTTCAATATCTGAGCTAACCAATTGAAATATATTGTTATCTTCATTTTATGCCTCATTATGTGCTTCATCTTCTTCCATTGATCTATTTTCCACAAAAAATTGAACAATTTCATTGTTCAATTCTACTAGTTGTGAAGGCATGTTCATGCTTTGTTCATTGGTTCTCGAGACACTATGTTCATTCAAATTAATCATGGATTCTATCAACCATGACAGTGGGTTTACTTGGCATGGAAATTTCAATTGGTCATTGTTTCTTCCTAGTGCAATATCAATGATGTCATTTTCAAATACATCTTCATTGTCAACTGCATGTTTAACAATGTCATTAACAATATCATTAACAATATCAGCAGCATCAGTTTCATGTGCTTGAGTTGGTAGAATGACCTCCATGTTATTGTGAATTTGTTCATGATTATACTATTTTTTACATATGTTCATCGCTATCACCATATAAGTGTCCTTGAGAGAGGGAAATCATATTACCATTTGCAACCACATCATCATGTTCATCTACTTCTTCTTGCACTTCAACACCTGTTTAGACATGCCCTTCCTTCTGAACATCCACATGAAACGCTTGGCTAAAACTAGTATAATGCATAAGAGCATCATAATTCAGTGGCTAGATTCATGTCCTCCTAAACCCAACCTTGATATTTGATGGTGTCAGATCCCTTTTAACTGCTTTACTTGCAAGCTCTGCTAACTCAAACTTTTTCACGTCAACCCTTGGATTCTTTGCTATCCATGCAACACGCTCTGACCTGAAATAGTTCCTGAAAGGGACAGACACACTAACATCAAGGGGTTGCAATCTGTCAGTGGTATGAATGGGCAATGTTAACTGTTCAATGCCCAAATTGTTTTCTTTTTCAATTGTTTGTACAACAATGGGGTTTCCATCGCCATCTAATATCAATAGGTGTTTGTTATTAGGAGAGACACCACCTAGTTCAGATGCATCAAAGTGACAAACCCAATTTAAAAAAAAAAAAAAACTTTAGTCATCCATGCATGGGGATGTGCAGCCATTCATGCATTTGGTTCACAGTTTTGTATATAGTTTTTCAGTTGATTTTTCCCTTTGAATAGATAAAATCCTGAAGTACCTATTGCATTGATGTAACATAGAATAGTTACCCACTCCTCGCTCTTAGGAAAAATATTTGGCATATTTTGGCTCCCTCTCCTGGCAATGACCCACATGCCACAATTCCTTCCTGCCTATAAACCTGTTTTATCATAGTTCCATAAATGGTTTGCACCATAAGAGATTATCATAAGCACTAGAAAGAGTGTCATAGAACTTACATATGACTTCAGGGCATAAATTTAATGCTCTATCTCAGCTGTATGAAATACAAGGTATGGATGCCTTTTTTAAAACCTAAACCACCATGATTTACTAGGAGACCCATCTTTGAATGGGTTTGGCCTCCCTTGATAGATTTGAGAAACTATGGATTTGAGTTGTATCAACTCTAGCCTTGTCCAAATTTGGCCATTTCTTTAAACCACTCAACCACCTCGACCTCCTCCTATTTAGTCATAACTGTAAGAGGCCCTCTCTGTTTTTATGATTGAGCCCATTTATCCAATAATGTATTGATGAGGGAGGAATACCATGCTTTTTTGCAGATGCCCAAACTGAATATCCATTAAACTCTATGTCATCAATTACAACTAACATTTCTTCTTTTTTCCTACCTCTTATAGCGTTGATATTTTTAGTTGAACTTTCCCCTTGCACTGTGGTTGACAGTGGTTCTGTGGGTGATGGTTTGACAACATAAGCTTCAGTCACATGGTCATCTTCAACAACGTTGCTTGGAGAATTTTTTAAATTCACATCACCTATCATGTCCTCATATCACAAAGGGCATTGTAGCTGGGCACCGGATGTCACTCTCCTGCCACTTCTCCTTTTACAAGAAACATAATTAACTCTTGCCATAGATGCAACTACCTGCAGAATTATTGCATGCATTTAGTTAAGGATATTTGAAAATTATGCTTTCATACAAGCCAAACAAATTTCTTCTTTATTACAGGCAATTATCAACATGTATGTTAGTAGCAACGTAAGAGATTTTCATACATATGCCTTTTTGACAGTATCCTTGAAAAATAAAATCTACATAATGAATTTGTTGTATGTCTTCAAAATTATTAGTGATTATTGTTTTGATAACTTGTTTTTACACTTAAAATATCATGACTATATTTGTACTTGGAAAAATACTTGCAGTGTGTTGAAATTGACTTGGAATTGGTTGTATGTCTTCAATTATATCAATATATGTTTTGGATAAAATGTTTTATGCGTTATAGGAGGAATTTCAACTAAACAAAGTGATCTTTCTGGTTAAGATGTTGATCTAGTTTAGTTCTTTTTATAAACTGTTATTTGACTTAAATTGTTTAGCCTCATGTTTGTCAATATTGTTTAGCTTCATTAGGTCTCTAAGTACCAAGATCTGAACAATATTTCTTTATTTTCTTCGAGATAAGAACTCTAGATCTGACAATGCAAGAGCATCCACAAAAATGCCAACTTTCAAAGATATATACGAAAACCTTTTTGAAACTTTGATTCAAATGGGATCCTGTTGGTAACTTATTTTTCTCCTCCATTACCTTCTTCTTGCAGTTAGTTTATTTTTAGGTTGCATGACAGATGATTCAATGTTTGCACCAATTTCATTCTTTTTTATATCATTATCATGTCTGCCTCTACTCACATATTTTCATGCTTTTAGTATTGAATTTTCCCAAAAGATCATTTGGGTTTCTACATTCTTGTCATCTGAGTAGACCCAACTATTTATTGTTGACTGTAATGCTTCATAAACTTCTGCATTGCTTGTTTTCCCTAGGTTTCCACCTTCTGGTCCTCTGAGCAAACCGCTCTACTTATTGTTAATTATAAAGTTTCATAAACTTCTGCATTGCTTATTTTCTTTGGTGCTATCCTTGAATTCTCATTTGGGTTCTTTGGCAACTTAGAGACCTAATGTCAATATTGTTGTTATTCCTATAGATAACACTCTTCAAACATGAAGGAAGCTCTAGGAGAAATTTCAACTATAAAAGTGACACCTAGTTCCTTTTCTAGTTAAGATGTTGATCTGGTAGTTACTAATGTTTGAATTAATTTGTTTAGCCTCATGTTTTTCATTATTGTTATTCATAGTCACCACAGACATCCTAGGTTTGGATTGGAAAGACATTGTAATTTTGCAAGTTGTTTGGCTGCTAAGGGTAACCTTAGATGTGTTCTTGGACCTAGTTATAAAGTCTATTGACTTACTCTTGTTTAGTTAAATTTAATCCTTGAATCTTGAAACCCATAAAGTCTCCATTTAAAGTCTTACACTTTTGGAGACACTCGGAGACATCCTAGGGATTTCAACTAAACAAAGTGATCTTTCTGGTTAAGATTTTGATCTGGTTTAGTTCTTTTTTATAAACTATTATTTGACTTAAATTGTTTAGCCTCATGTTTGTCAATATTATTTAGTTTCATTAGGTCTCTACGTACCAAGATGTAAACAATATTTCTATTTTTTCTTTGAGACAAGAACTATAAATCCAATAATGCAAGAGCATCCACAAAAATGTCAACCTACATAAATATATGAATTACATAATAAGATATATACAAAATCCTTTTTGACACTTTGATTCAAATGGGATCCTGATCATAACTTATTTTTCTCCTCCACTACCTTCTTCTTACAATTAGTTTATTTTTAGATTACATGACAGATGATTCAATTTTGCACCATTTTCATTCATTTTGATATCATTATCATGTTTGCCTCTACTCACATATTTGCATGCTTTTAGTCTTGAATTTTCCCAAAAGATCGTTTGGGTTTCTACATTCTTGTCATCTGAGTAGACCCATCTATTTATTGTTGACTATAATGCTTTATAAACTTTTTCATTGCTTGTTTTCCCTAGATTTCCACCTTCTAGTCCTTTGAGCATATCCCTCTACTTATTGTTGACTGCAATGCTTCATAAAATTCTGCATTTCTTGTTTTCTTTGGCACTATCCTTGAATTCTAATTTGGGTTCTTTGGAAACTTAGAGATATAACGTCAATACTGTTGTTATTCCTAAATAAAACACTCCACAGACATGAAGGAAGATCTAGGAGGAATTTCAACTATAAAAAGTGATACCTGGTTCCATTTCTAGATAAGATGTTGATCGGGTAGTTACTATTGTTGGAATTAATTTGTTTAGCCTCATGTTTGTCATTATTGTTATTCATAGTCACCACAGACATCCTAGGTTTTGATTGGGAAGACATGGTAATTTTGCAAGTTGTTTGGCTGTTGAGGGTAGCCTTAGTTGTGCTCTTGGACCTAGTTTTATAAAGTGCATTGCCTTACTGTTATTTCATTTAAATTTAATCCTTAAATCTTGAAAAATTTAAAGTCTCCATTTAAAGTCTGACACTTTTGGAGACACTCACAGACATCCTAGGAATTTCAACTAAACAAAGTGATCTTTTTGGTTAAGATGTTGATCTGGTTTAGTTATTTTTTTATAAATTGTTCTTTGACTTAAATTGTTTAGCCTCATGTTTGTCAATATTGTTTAGTTTCATTAGGTCTCTAAGTACCAATATCTGAACAATATTTCTATTTTTTCTTCGAGACAAGAACTCTAGATCCGATAATGCAAGAGCATCCACAAAAATGCCAACCTGCATAGATATATGAATTACATCATAAGATATATACGAAAGTATTTTTGAAACTTTGATTCAAATGGGATCTTGTTCATAACTTATTTTTCTCCTCCATTACCTTCTTCTTACAATTAGTTTATTTTTAGGTTGCATGATAGATTATTCAATGTTGCACCATTTCCATTCCTTTCGATATCATTATCATGTCCATCTGTACTCACATATTTGCATGCTTTTGGTATTGAATTTTCCCAAAAGATCGTTTGGTTTTCTACATTCTTGTCATTTGAGCATACCCATTTATTTATTGTTGACTGTAATGCTTCATAAACTTCTGCATTACTTATTTTCCTTGTGTTTGCACCTTCTGGTCCTCTAAGAAGACCCCTGTACTAATTGTTGACTGTAATGCTTCATGAACTTTTGCATTGCTTGTTTTCTTTGGCGCTATCCTTGAATTCTCATTTGGGTTCTTTGGAAACTTAGAGACCTAATGTCAATATTTTTGCTATTCCTAAATAAAACAATCTACACACATGAAGGAAGGAATTTCAACTATAAAAAGTGACAACTGGTTCCTTTTTTGGTTAAGATGTTGATCTGGATTGTCTATCACACATTGATTTTTGGATGCCATGACACATCTTTTCTCCTTGAAAACTGTGACATGTGGAAGTCTAGTCTCCACAAGTTCTGTGACTTATTTTTGTTCAAGAAAAAAGTTTCATGAAATATTTGTTTTCAATAAAAGAAAAAATGAATCTCTGTGGTTTGAGAATTAGAATATGTAGATTCCAATTCAATTTAAATTGTATCTCCACGAGTTCGGTTCTTTTTCATCTATAGCTAGCCATACTAACCAATACCATACATTATGGTTGTGTCATATTTTCCAATCAACTTGAAAATAATTCAAAATATAGAAAAATAGAAATAATATATATATATTTTCATGAAAATAAGCCTATAAGAAAAATGTGTTGTAATTGAAATAGCTCACCCGAATACACTGTCAAATCTTCTATGATGGTTTGTCTCTAGGGCTGCTGAATAGGTTGAATACTAAACATGCAACTTCAGCAGTGATTGAAATTCTTTTATAGTTTTTTGCGCTTGAATTTAATTTGTGGCAAGTATGGACATGGATTGCAATGGCTTCATTTTGAATGTGTGATCTGGATTGATTTGGATGTGATCCAATGGTTGGGAATTTGTTTTTTGTGTCGGGTGTGGAGCACGATTATTTAGAGGTCATTTTTTCAGAGGGATGTATACCCTAGGAAGATTGTACACCCCTCACGCGGGGGGGGACTTGTTCCCTTCGCGGAGGTTTGGGGGGGCTAATCCCAGCCGGCTGGGGGGTCTAGGGTCCAGCGCTCCCCCAACGGGGGTTTCAGGGGCAGTGCTCCCGAAGCTAAAAACAGATGTAAAATTGCCTTGTAAAAGTATATCAATTTCTAGTCAATATGGGTCGTTCATTAGGTGGATGATCTGACGGTAGAATTTATGTTTAGTTTAGGGTTTTTTTACCTTAGAAGGCAACCCCTCTCTTGGTGAGGGTATTGTATTGAGGTTGTGGAATATGTGTGTATTCTCAGAGCGAGAAATAGAGAGGTGAGAGTATGACAGAAAACAGAGGATATTACAGCGGATCTGCTGTAGGTTGTGTCTCTTCATTTTGTTGGATACTAGAAAGGAAGGACTGGTTGTTCGGGGTGGACATAGCCCAAACTGGGTGAACTACGTATATCTGTGTCTCTCTAGTTTTATGTGTTTGTGTTTTTCCGCATATTATATGTCTTGCATTTCTCTATCATATATAATTTTTCTAACATGTTGTTGATCCATGTGCTTTGATCTGTTTTAATGGGAAATAGAATGGGTTGGGTGTCATTTATCAAATTGATTGGGTTGAGTGTCAGTTATTAAACACAATGGATTTAAATGTTGAATAACACAACAATTATGGTTGTATTACATCCACTTTTATTATATGCAGGTATGGATATGCATTTGGGATACATAGCTTCAGTTCTGATGAGTGGGGGTCGAAGTGACTGTTATTTTGTACTTCTGGAATATACCATTTTGGAAGGATTTATGGTTTTATCTTTTTTCTAGAGTGGGTCCATACAATTTGTACTCTTTAAGTATTAAGATACTATTTATGGATAGTTATTGGTTGCACCTCTCAATTTTGAGTGGTTTGGTGGGCCCATTACTATATCAATTACTAATCCCTGTACAACATTAGACATCTTTCCCCCAATTTGACAACCATGAAAGTGAAATGCCAAATCTACTCTTCATGCAATGATAAAGTCGATCCAGACACATCTATTCACAACTTTGTCCTTCTTCCTGTACTGTACGTCACGGGAGAATGATGGCATTTCCTACACAAAGATTCCAAACTAACATGGAAGCATGAAACTATGGATTTATTGTGGTACATGAAACTAGAAAAGGGAGCATCGATGAATTCTGTGGGGCATGATTTGATACATGAATGGTGCGCCCTGTTAATAAAATATCTACCGTGCAACATTCTTTTACCATTTCGATCCATATCCACTTGCAGAGCTAAATAAAATCAATCAATCAAATTTTAAATAAATAAAATTAATATATTAAAAAATATATATATTTTCTTATATAATGTAAAACCTAATATTATTATTTTAATTTTTAGTCAATAAAAAACATTACAAAATCCATTATACCTGTTACATAAGGATAATAATTATAAATATATATATGAAAATAATTAAGTTCCATAGGCTTTTTATGGTGAAATTCCTCCTCATATATTCGTTGGCCTAAAACGAATATGCTTTCCGGATAGGTGTAAGTCGATCAACCACTGAGCTCCTCGAGTTTTGATACCTTTAGCCGTTGAATAATCTTGCTTGGACGCGCTGTTCGTTGCCGATTATGTTTATCCTCAACTGCCGTCATTTTCCACGTTCCTTCTTCATTGTATAATGGATGAGTTCCCTCAGCTTGATACAGATCTCCTATTTGTGATATTCCCCTACTTGGAGTTCTGTAGCGGTTGCAATAATGGGTTTCGATGATCACTATGAACACCGAAATCGTAAACCCTGTGCCCATTACCCAAACCAACGCTCCCGGCTTAGTTCGAGGACGTCGGTTCGAGTCCTGGGAAATGGACGCCAGGAACACACCGTGAACGAATTTTTGCTAATGTTGAGGTTGACGAGGTGTTGGAGCTCCTGAATACGGTAGGAAATCACGCCAACGATATTTTTCTGAGAGAGGTCAAGGGCTACGACCTTGCTAAATCTCCAGTCACATGCAATGCCCGTCCAGGAGCACAGGGCGCCAGAATCCTGGTTGTTCAGGCTCCAGTTGTGCAGGTGGCCATGGGAGTCCAAGAAGCCTGATTTGAGAGCCAGAAGTGCCCGGGTTTGAGAGGCTAATGGATTCGAAGCTACGTAGACGCAGTGAAAAAGCACTAGACTAGTAATAATAACAAGAAGGGGAACTAAAATACCTGGGAAAAAAATGTCGGAGGTGTCCATGACCATTACTAGTGCTAAATTTTTTGAACTCGGTCCATGAAAATCAACATCATAATAATTGGAACAACGATTCAACCATCCCTTAACGACGACCTGGCACTGTTACTATTTGGTCATCATGAATTTATGGATACGCAGCAATTATCTTTATGCAGGAGGAACAACTACCATTCGGGAATTGTTAACTCATATAAATAGAGCCACAAAAGCGATATTTTAATTACAGATACGAAACAAATCCATGCAACGTTGGGTCGTGATATTGGACAACGGTGAGGAATTGTATCTTTCTCTCAATAAAGCTTCTTGCATTCTAATATTATTGATATATAACTGCATTGTTAGCTTTTTATTGCTTTATGTTTCTGTGATAATATATTATCAAGCATAGAATAACAGTAGAATTTTTGTAGGTATTGTTTAATTAAGCTTGGCATTTCAATCCAAAGCACAATTTTTGTTTGGAAGCGTAGATATGTTTATGAAGTTTGTGCTCGAAAATTCTGTTGGAACGTTTTGTGAGATAAATTTGTGAAATTTATATTATGGTGTTCTCCTAACGACAAGAAATACGTTGCAATTACCTTCGAGAGGCCACATGGACGACCAAATTGATATTGAATTTCTAGGAAATGTGTCTGGTTAGCCCTACATTCTACATACAAACATCTATACAAATGGTTCAGGCAAGAGGGAGCAAGAATTCGATTTATGGTTCGATCCCACAGGAGATTTCCACAATTACTCAATTCATGTTATATCATAAGGGAGGAACTCAGTCTGTTTGCTATATAACATTATCCTTAAATATAACACAGGAATCCCTTATATATTTCAAGGATTTAGTATCTCTTATACATTGTTTATCTTCTATCTGAGGCTATATTTTATTGCTCAATATGTAAAGTGCAGCAGGGACCTCAGGGATACAAAAGGCCTAGGGATTTGTATTATTTCTCTCAACTATGACATCTGCTGCATCTTTAATGCTCTTAGTTTAGTTTTTATGCATCATTTCAAGCTACCTCTGGAGATCAGAAATCCTAGAGATTTAGAATATTTCTCCCAATGATGACATATTTTGCATCTTTAATGCTTTTGATTTAGTTCTTATGCATCATTTCAGAGTTTCAACCCACAACCTTCAATGCATTATCATTAAGAAATATTATCTGGAGATTTGGATTATTTCTCCCAATGATGACATCTTTAGCATCATTTCAAGGTTTCAACCCACACACTTTAATGATAAATTATCATTAATAAATATTGTCTGTATCAATTATGGATTACTACAAATTTATCCTCCACCTTGCATTTCTAAATTATCCTAATTATTTTTTAGATAAAATATTCCGTATAAGCCATAATACTTTAATTCTTGATAAAATATCAAGGTGTGGATCATATATTTGAGAAAGGAAGCCAGAATGCCAATATGCTGATGCAATCCGGTCCTCCAAAGGAGAGAATCTGCATGCATTCAATGATATTGTAACTTGTAACATTAGCTATATTTATTATCTGAAACCACCCATAATTTTAGGCCAGAGGTCTACCTAATCTTTGAAGATGTACGACTATCGTGAAGTTGTTTCAGTAACCAAAAGAAGCCTTATATTCCATTATTTTTTATATCAGGGAAAATGATAATCTGAATCTCGGGAAACTGCTATATTGCTCTGTTCAATTGGTTTACAAAGCAGACAAGTTAATATAAACTATTAATTCAGTTTTAAAAAAATCCATAAACACTCGATTATTAAAAAATTCCTAATTACAGAGTTATTAATTCCGTCAAAAATGAAGTCCCTTCAAAAACTAGGTTCACGGTTAAATAATTAATTAAATTAAAATTTAATTATAAATTAGATTAATTGGATTTTAATTAATTTAAGATTCAAACACAGCATTAATATAAAAAAAACAAAAACTATTATTGATAAATTAAAAATAATTAATGCTTAGAAATACCGTTAAATTGATTTTCAATAAGAAAAGTTAATACACCACATTGATTCATTTAAAGAAAAAACCCAAAAAAAAAAATTGCTATTATATTTATGATATATAGCTTATTACTTGGAAATGCAATGCTGGACAATTAAATAATTTTAATGGAATTTTATTTATAGTAATAATTTCATTTCATTAACGAGAATTTCTCATTATGAAATTTTATTTTAAAATTTTTGGTTTATTTGCGGATTAAAAAAATATAGTACAATTTTGAATAGTTTTTTTTAATTAAAAAACAAATTTTTGTAAAGCATTGCCAGATAAAATAGCACACACTCAAATATATTCTATATTATGAATGAGGAAATTTACACGCATATTTATACAAACAATAGTCTCAAGATAGGAATTCTATCTTAGACATACAGTAGTATGGTTGAGAGATTCTCTCAACCACACACTAAACTAGGTGAAACTATATTCTAGTTAATTCCTATTATGTAGGAACAAACTCCTCAAATAGAGAATTACAACCATAGACAATTAGGAATTAATTATTTCTAACTCCCCCCCAATGACTACTTGTCATGATAGTGATTCACAAAGTCTTGTTGTGGTCAAACTGCATATATGTACCTACAAATCCACCACCATCAAGCGAATTGCATGTACAGAACCTCCAAAACACAATCTGCCTCTCTCGGACAGATCCGCAACTTCTCCGATTTGCCTCCTCTCGCAAATCGTTAAACGAAAATGAGGATTCCCGCGGATCCCCTTGAAGGTGAATTGGCGTGATCCCGAGCGAAAAAACCCGCACCCATATGAAATCGAAAACTCTTGGCACGATTTTTCCGTAAAATTCCACAAAATGCTGCGCCAGTCTAGTATTTTGGCGTGGTGGTGCGATTAATGGCCTAACAAATGCGCCAGTTGCACATCCTGGCGCGACTGTCAGCGCGAAAAGCGCGCCAATCCCCTTCTACTCAGAAAATTAAAAATCATCTGAGTCCGAGCCAGGTGTTCTGCAGTCCACTTGCTCAATTGAGCACAAAGCTCTCATGTACACGCGGCCACAAAGGCACCTCAAGCCACAGAGGCGATTCTGCCACAAAGGCAAGCTGGTCACAAAAGCACTTCAGCCACAAAATCTCTATAGATGGTTTTTGGCTCACCACCAACCCTCACTTTACAGTGACAAAAGATGGTTTCAGGCTGACCATAAATCATTACAAAGTGGTTTTAAGATCACCATGAACTTTCAGATGCCTTTAAAAAACTTACATTTCATTCCACATTTTGGAGTTTCTGGGTACATACAATGACCATTACAACAACTGGACTTGCTTATAACATGCTAGGGAGTCTATTCCACAAACCACACTAACTCAAGCAAAAATCTATTTTGTTGTCCACCATAAACGTTGTTGCTGCTCCTTTATCCCATATTTTCATAGTTCACATCTTGGGCATCTTTGTCAAATAAATTCTTGGAACTCCATGCTTAACCTGTCATTCGTTAGAGTAGCGAATTCTAACAACATGACTGCATATTGAGGTCGCTACTCTCAATATGTATACAATATTCCAAGAGATATTCTCCTTCAAAATAATATGAAGCAAAAGCACAAGCCATGATCTAAAATTGACTATGCATTATTGCAAAATCACCAACACATAATATGAATGAATAAAAAATGGATTTTCCTAATTCTTCCCGCAGAAGTATCATGCTTTTGAAGCTAGATATCCTCTCTACCTTTGAACAGTTTTTCAAAGGTGCACCCAACCTTCAACAACTCCATGTTTGCATGACATGGAAGAGGAGATAATGCAATATGCATTTCTGTGTCAGTCACCCTCTACACTTCTGCTTACAACTTCACTGCTGGTGTGCAAAACCTCCTCCGCGGACAACAACGTTTGCAGAACCAGCGAGTAGTGCAACAACCATAGCAATTTACATGCTTCTGTTACATAGATCGTCTCCATACCATGTTAAATTTCCACGCACAGGTATGGCGGGTCCTATCTCTTCAAGCATTCCAACAAATCTGCAATATTTTCCAGATAACAAAAAATCTGCTTGTTCGCTGCTAGCCCATTAATACAACAAATGAAACCAAAGAATTCATCTTGCACTCAGTCCATGATGCAACTTTAAGCAGTCCAACAGCTCCAACCACGGGTCCGATATTAACCAGGAACTACACATCACTCATTCTCACCGCAGACTTTTGATCCTTATTTACATGGCCCACGACGTCCAAAACTCAATATTGCAAGTAGATCTGAATATGCGAGATGTCCCTCGTGAACGTCGTGCCTTCATAGCCACAGATATATCGACTGATCTGCACATCCCAGCAACCACACCAATGATCTCTATTACACCGTTGCCTTCACGAAATTGCGGTGCCTTCACACAGATCGTTCACCACTTCCACGGTAATCTCGCACAACCTCCACGGATCTCCACGATGACACCCACGTCGACGTTGAGGAACCTGACTCTTGATGTAGGCTTTGCACCTAGATCCAGTGATCTGAACCCCAATTGGCGATGGTCAGCACACGTTGTCTTCAATAACACCGATCCGACCTCCACGGACTAGCCATCTGCACCTACAAACCGTAGGCTCGACCTCCACTATCGATCAAACAGGCCCGCGACTGTTCACTAATCGCCTCCAGCGGATTTCAGATACCAAATAAGGCACCAGCAATGCCCTTTGAGCAAACAAGGCACAAACAATGCCCTTCGAGTAGCCTCCACACCACTCGACCACGCTGCTTCTCGACCACGTTGCTTCTGCAACCTCAACGGCCACCACTGCTGCAGATCTCACCAACCACCATTAGTGGCCTCCATTTGCCACTAATGGATCCTTAATAAAAACAATGATTTGCAGGAGCCTTCGATCTTCCATCAGTTTAAAAAAAAAGGTCTTCAAAAGTCGTCCACACTAGATCTAGATCTGCGGTCTCAACGCATATGCACAAAGTTAGTCAATGTAGCAGATATGCGCTCCAATTGATTCGCCCAATCCACTGAGTGTTGCCACCAACTACTACTCGACAGCGACCCTGGATCCTTCGATCTCACCATTGACTGCTCGACATACACAGCCAGCTCCACGCAGGCAGTTCTCCAGCGTATAAACAATACTTAGCGTGCCAAAATTGGCTCTCCAGCGTCGACTGATTTAATTCACAAAATCAGTCACAAGATCTCAAATCGGCAGCCACACCAAGATTCACTGTCTCGGCTCTACACTGAGGTGGAACTCACACATAGAGAACAACAGTCTCCACAACTAGATACACAGATTTGTACCCGAGATCAGATGTGATTTGGGGATCAAATTCCCACACAACTCTTACCTAAAAGAAATCACAGATCCCTCAAAAGAAACCGTAGATTGCTCCAACACCACCGTTGTCAACAAATCAAAGTTGCTCTCCACGCCCTATGACTAGATCTTATAATTAGAATTTGAATTCTACGCAAAAAATCCCAATAACTTCTCCATACAGATCACACCGACAGCCATCAAACGTTGGCCTTTGGAAACATTATTGATGATGAATTTGGCATCTTTGCTCTTCACTCGCACTGATCCGATGAATCCAAGACAGATCCGACAAATCCAGTATGCCACTGAACTTCAGGCAGGCTCACATCCACAACTCTCCATGCTTGCCTTGTCCAGTTGAGCCCTCCAGCCCTCAGAAAGATTTCAAGCGACCTCATTCAACCAGGATGCAGTCTTTCATAGAAGGTACTCCGCGATCTGATATATCAAAGATCTCTTCTTTAGCACGTCCCCTCACACATTACATGCTTACCTGAGCCTCTGTGTGCCCAGCTTCTCAACACTCTTGCGTTCTCTCCATGCCTATGTTGCGTTCTTGCTAATTCTCCACACGACAACGGAATGAAGACCCGACCACAGCTGGCCGCTTTCACCAAACACCTCTTCGTGTAGCCACGTTGCCGACTGGGATTTGACTTCTAAGATGGGGTTTGTGGGCATCTATAGATATGCACATGAACTTAAACAAGATGCATAGTGGGTTCGCTTCGCCACACCCTCAGCTTTCTCTCAACAGATATTTAAATATAGATGGACAAACAAACAGAAGCTAAAAAAATATATCTTTATTTGCCTCAGCCCAAGAGGGGCCAAGCCCACAAGGGGCCAGCCCTTAGGGCTCTGATACCAAGATAAAATAGCACACACTCAAATATATTCTATATTATGAATGAGGAAATTTACACACATATTTATACAAGCAATAGTCTCAAGATAGGAATTCTATCTTAGATGTACAGTAGTGTGGTTGAGAGATTCTCTCAACCACACACTAAACTAGGAGAAACTATATTCTAGCTAATTCCTATTATGTAGGAACAAACTCCTCAAATGGAGAATTACAACCATAGACAAGTAGGAATTAATTATTTCTAGCTCTGCCATAACAAAGTTCCAATATCTTTCTTTTGGATGGACCGGATGACATTTTTCACTACATTTTAAAGTTGATATGGGATTTGTTGGCCATCGAATTTTTGGGTTTCCACCAGCCTAATATCTCTAATGCTTACCAAAGTCTGGATACCCGGACCCGGTATGTTTTACACTCCAGTTAAATGCAGATTCGACTCCGCCCAACCATCGGCATCTCTGGTAGGCTCGGACCTATTCCCACTTTATATTTCATTTAAATCCGATATAAGAGACCACATCGAAATTCTTGTTATGACCTTAGTTTAGATTTCTGATACTGCCCCAAACCTGATTCCTTTCAAAAACTTCAATTTATTATGGCTCAAATCCTCCCTCTACATCCTGATTTTTGGTTTAAAATCTCCTGGCATTTGCTCAGGTCCTCTGAATATCTGTACCAACGAATCCACCAATACCAAAGTCTCTAACAATTTCTGCATGAATTCTCACTCACCAGGCAGATCCCAAATGAACAAGGCCTAGCATTAGTGGGCAACGACCAGCTCCCCAGAAGCGATTTGAAAGATTTCTTGGCAAGTGCTACGTGTAACTCATTCATTCATGATTAAAGATTTTATTTATTGATCAATTTTTTTTTTAATTTTTTTTTTAAATTCAACCCATTAAACTAGATTCCCATCAATGACCATCTTATGATTATGAATTTAATCTTGTGGCTATCAAAATGACCTGATCTTTTTAATTTTATGCATGAAATCCAAAAATATTTTTAATCTAGTTATTAAGAAAGTAATTTTTATCAAAATTATAATTTAAATATAAAATAATTTTTTAATATTTAATAAATATTTTTAAATTTATATAAATTTAAATTTTTTTATAAAACATTATATATTTTAAAATACTTATGTTGTGAAATATAATTAATATTATATTATATATAAAAAATATAAGTAAGACAATCAATTTATGTCTATATAAGTAAGTATGTAATAAAATAAATTCATTTTCCTATCTCATAAATGAGTGGTTAAGTCATATACAAGAAGCAATTTGTATTGAAGATAAGATAATGTTAATGATGTCTTTATAAGATTGTTTATTTTTTAGGTTTAGAAATATTAATAAGGCTATTTATTTTTTTAGGTTTAGAAATATTAAATTACTATTTTATTAGAAAAAATATTTGTGTTGTTAAGCGTTTACAACTCAATATGCTAATGTTTAATATTTTGGTTTAGCCATGATAAAATAATCTAAAATAAAATAAACAATTTAAAATTCTCTAATTTATGGTTGTTTTTCATGGTATTTTTAGCCTAGGGATTTTATTCATGGTATTCTTTTTAATATGATCCATTTAAAAGTTTAATTAAATCAGTCTATACCCATCTTAATTCCAAATCTACCAAGTGTCAAAAAAATCAAACTCGAATTATCACTTTTAATAATAAATATCATATACAAATAATGTTTTTGTGTCATTTTTCCTCATCTAATTTCTAATATCACATATTTGTAAACACTACCATACTAAAACTTCTGATATCAAAATCTCCCTAGCTAGTACACTCTTTTTTGACTCAAACAAAAATAAACTCAAGGTTCGCATATCCTACTGGTCCTACCTCTCGGTGCAAATGCTAGTATAAATCTTCTTTTGCAGATAAGGAAAAAGAACCATGAGATGGATCTATTGAAGTGAGCCGATGGCGAAAACCCATTTATGACGTGGCATTTAACCACATGCATCATTGAACGAGTCAATCATGATCGTTACATGATTCCGCGGCTATATGCAATCCAACGGTCTCAATGATTTGTCCGCTATTCTGTCAGCACTCACGAGAAAATTGGACATTGTGAAAATCAGTGTCGAGGAAGAGAAGTGGTGATGTTGGGATTGGAAGTGGGATTCGAACTTCGTATAACTTTATGTTTTTTATTATTTATTATTTATTATGATTTTTTATTATTAAAATATTGTAATATTGTTTTCTAAACATTAGATACTCGCATTGTTTGTTTATTTAGATCAAAGTGATACATTAAATATGATAAAAATATCATTTTATTAAACTTTAAAAAATCTCCACATAAATTTATTTATACAATATCTCTAAATTAAATTAATAAAAAATAATAAGAGTCGACTAACCTTCACAATTAAACTTAGTTACATTATTTTTCTAATATTTTATTTTTTTATTGTCACATTTATATTGCTTCCACGCAACTCTACTTCAGAAGGGTGCTTCTCCGGGTAGATAGCAGTCTTCTCTACGTAATTTAGGCATCGTGTACTATTATTATTATTTTTAATAATTCATATTAATTTAATCTCACAACTCATTTAAACTCATTTAAAGATAGTGCAATATTTATATATGCATATATTTATATATTTATATGTTATTGTGGTTAATCTACTTCCGAAGGGTGCTTCTCCGGGTACATAGCAGTCTTCCTTGGTAATATAGGCATCGGGTATTATTATATTTTTAATAATTCATATTACTTTAATCTTACAACTCATTATCAGGTAACTACATAAGGCAGCTTTCCCCGCTCTGTCTTCTCTACGATTATAGGGTATTTTTTTTTTAACCATATGGTGAAACGATAACTATCAAGTCTAATTCAGGAGAGACCCGGGATCAAACTTCATATTTGGCCTAAAACACCAAGAGTATATCCAACCACCTGTAAGTCGGGTATACTAAGATCCTATGATTTTAGCAAGAGCAGACTCAGACGGTTTGGGGAGTCTGCCCCTCTAGCCGCCACCATAACAGGTCACTGTACTCCCTGAGATTTGAACCTCGGTCTCCTGCGCTTCGCCCAAAAAGACCTACCGTCAAACCACACATCACTATACTACGATTATAAGATACTTACTCGTACACGGAATCAAACCAGAAGAGGTTGCCTGATGGGACGTCGGCCTTTGCTAAGGACTTTGCCGGTTTAACCCCTATCTTCTAGTAGCGCCCTTCTCCAAGACTTGAATAAGAATCTCTTTTCTGCTACTAGCGCCTGTGGCCCTGCGCTGTCCTTTTTATAACATAGAGCAATATTTATATATACATATATTTATATGTTATCGTCGTTTTTAATAATTGTGATTATATTTTTTTAATTGTTATCGTTGATAAGAGGAATTTTTTATTAAGTGAGTAGTTATTACTATTAATAATATAATATTAAGTATAATATATTTAAATTAATAATTGATATAAATAACTAAAAATTAAATTTTGGAATTGAGGCTTTTGTGATCTACAATAAGTTTTGAAAAGATTTTTTGGCATAAATCTTATTAGAATGTTTTTGTCGACGTGTTTCGAACCAACAAGTGTGGTTTATGATAAGCACAAGTTGAAGAATCAGATCATAGCTGCATGATAAATAGATAGAGTAGAGCTTTTAGTAACATAATTTAATTTAATGTCTTATTAGATTTAAGATATATAAATGATAATAATTAATTAACCTGCTATATAAATTTTATATAATTTATATAATAACATTTTATATTGATAGATTAAAAAGTAATCTTAAAGTTTTTTGTTGGGATAATTAAAATTATTATCTATTGAATTCATGCTTTTGTAATCCATAACAAGTTTATAAGAAATTTTTTTGGCAATAATCACATCAAAATTTATTTGTCGATGAGTTTGGAACTAGCAAGTGTGGTTCATCCTCAAGACAAGATGAAGAACCAGCACATATTAAATAGAGAAACCCCTCTTTCAAACGGCTAGAAAGAAGCAACTAATTTTGACCACAAGAAAGGATTACATTTGACTGGACTACAACTCCATTTAACTGGATTAAGGGTTGGGGAAGTTTATTAATTAGTTAATTAGGGGTCTTTCTATTTAATATGTTCCTATGATTTGGTTCTTCATCGACAAGATGAAGAACCAACACATATTAAATAGAGAGACCCCTCATTCAAACGGCTAGAAAGAAGCAACTAATTTTGACCACAAGAAAGGGTTACATTTGACTGGACTACAACTCAATTTAACTAGATTAAGGGTTGGGGAAGTTTATTAATTAGTAAATTAGGGGTCTTTCTATTTAATCTGTTCCTATGATTTAGTTTTTCATCTTGTCTTGACGATGAACCACACTTATTGGTTCAAAACGGGTCCACAAATGAATTTTAATGTAATTATCAGAAAAGTTTTTTTTTTATAAATTATCTAATAATTAGTTTTATATATTAATATCATATATTAAATTATTTTTCATTTATATGTAATGTGCTATCTATATTGATAAATAATATTTATTTATTATATAATTTTAAATCATTATAATTATATCTATATATAGTAAATTAAGTAAGTGATAAATTTGAAATAACCTAATTGATTAAATTTTGTTTTAAAATTAAAATAATAAAATGAATATAATTAATTTGGCAATGTTTTGTACAATAAAACTTCTAATAGTAATGGCGAGTTTTTGGGATTTGTTAAGTTTAATCTTGTGTTTGGAATTTCTTTGTTCAAAATCATAATTGCCAAGTTTATTTGCCTTTCATGTCTTGTTTCAAACGAGGCAGTTAGACACCCTTTAAAATTTAACATTTAATTTAAATAAATAAATCAAATAATATAAAATTAGAAAAACACAATTTAAAATTTAAAATTAAAACCCATCTATTAAAATTAAATGTACCGGAGACATTGAAGTGAGTGGATGGCATAAAAACAATTCAAAATGATAAGGGCTTTGATGACGTGGCATTGTAACCATGTGCATCAATGAACGAGTCAATCATGATCGTGTAATCCAACGGTCTGAATAATTTGTACGTTATGCCGTCAGCGTAAAAGGTGGTATCATGATTACGCCCTAATGTGCAATCCAACGGTCTGAATAATTTGTAGGTTATGCCGTCAGCGTAAAAGGTGGTACCGACTAGACCATTGCACATCGTAAAAAGCTGCGTCGAAGAAGAGAAACGCTTATATTGGGATTGGGACTGGGAATGGGATTCGGACTTAGTATCTCTGAAACAGAAATGTGAGTCCTGGCAGATAACGAGAGGAGAGGGCTTATTGGGTTTTGGACGGGGATCGAACTTTGTACCTCCGAAACAGAAATATGAGTCCTGCACATAACGAGAGCAACCGAGGGGATTTGATGGTATCCTGCGCGCTGTAGTTCAAAATTCAATTTTGAAAGAAAAAATTATTTAAAAATTAAAAAAAAAATTGTATGCAACTAAGTGTCATAATATTTAATAAAGTGTATATATATATTAAATCTAAATATTTATGAAAATGAATTGTCATTAAAGTACTAAACCAAATGTAACGGAATGTCATAAAATTTAATAAAAAATACTTATCAAAAACTAAATATTTTATGTGGTGATTTTTATATCATCATTTATTCTAATATTTATTTTTATTTATTGTTTAATAATATATTATTTATATTATTTATATTATATTGACAATTTTAATTTTTAATTCATAATTGGATAATGAATTTAATATAATAAATAACAATATAATCTTTTATATTAATATTCACTTAAATTAATTTTGTTACCATAACCATTTAGATTCTTTTAAATATAATTTATTTATTTAGATAATGTTTAATTTATTTATTTTTGATGTTTTTTATATGAAAAATATTGATGTTGCATTTCAAAATTTATATATTTTTAATTTTTAATACAACTTTTTACTGCATAATGATGATGATGATGATAATGACTAATGTCCACTAAGACCAATGTGGTCTATGGGACCTCAAGAGAGGAGACTAATTGTCATTCTTCAAAATTTTGTTTTTGTGAAAGGAGAAGGCAAAGAAGCATTCCAAGATACCTATAGTTGGGTTGACTTAGTAAGTCAAGAAGATTGGAGGTGTGGCTGACGATAGGGAATTGAGAGCAGATGTGGACAAGAGTTGGACAATCTTAAAAAAAAACGTTTTTCATCTTCCACTTTCTTAGCATCACAAATCTGAGATATTCTATCATTCTTGGGAGTAGACCACTAAAATTAGTTAAATATAAAAATACCACTCCGTCAAATTTCCTTTCCTTTTAGCTAATTATTATTAGTAAAGTGAAATATTTATCTACAAGAAACCTCATTGCAATGAAATTAATTAAATATAAAGATACCACTACGTCAAATTTCCTTTCTTATTAGCTAATTATTATTAGTAAAGTGAAATACTTGTCTGCAACAAACCTCATTGTACTGAAATTAGTTCCTTTCTTATTAGCTAATTATTATTAGTAAAGTGAAATACTTGTCTACAACAAACCTCATTGTACTGAAATTAGTTAAGTATAAGGATATCACCACGTCAAATTTCCTCTCTTAATGGCTAATTATTATTAGTAAAGTGAAATATTTGTCTACAACACAGCCCTTTAATTTCACTGTTCTATATTTGGAAGAAGTGTTGTCAAATTTTGTCATACCCCATACTTGTGTTGACAGTTATAGAAGATGTCTACAATGTCATTGTGCAGAAGAAATGCAAAGTTATAAAAGATTTACATAATGAATAATGAAATCTCTGCGAGTCGGTTTGTGAATAATATAAATTGTTCGCTAAAGATTTATATATTTTACAATTGAGAAACAATTTTTAATCCTGCAGCATTTAATGCCCATTTTATATCGGTATGTTTTGTAAGTCAATCAAGAGTGGATGATCTACATTCCAGCATCAGAGAAGATTATGTGCATAATGTTTACTTATCGTCTTTCATAAGTGAATTAGTTAGTGTTATGATAATTTTGGGATAATGGGAAACTATTATAGATATGTCAAAGTAATACGAATGTTATTTATTTTTTTGGGGTTTCCTATTATTTAAAAAAAATATTTGAATTTTATTTTTTAATACAAAATACGAATGATAAATCTTTATATTTCAGGTAGTTATAAATGGATTTTGGCAGTGCAATAGGGGTTTGGAGAAACTAAGTTACTGACTTTAATAAAAAATATGAAGAGTACAGTGAAAAAAACCATGCCTTATATGAATATGAAATATGAAATTGGCTCTGGCTCTGTAGAAAGGCAAGACCCTTCTAATCATACTTGAGGATTTCTTCAGCGTTCAAACTTCCCTTTTGGAAATTAGTAATACTTGCGTGGGGTTATTCTACACACAACCTTAGGTACATCTTGCATAGGTTGTCCATTATGTCTTTTAACTACACACATTTCTTTGAGTGACCCATATTGGCTTGTGCGTTTCACTATATAATGGTCGATCAATGGAAGTGGGTGCTCACCTGTGGGGTAGGAGACCTTCGTACTGGGGATAAAAAATTAATCTTAGTACATTCGCATAGTCTCACTCTTTTTATCCATATCTTAGTGCATTCTGATCATAGTCTCACTCTTTTTTTCTTCTTCTTTTTGCAATAACATTTCTAGGTGGGCCCATCCACAGAAGCTTCACATCTGTGCGGACCCCCACACTCAGGAGCTTGATCCTAATGTACCAAGGAAAATTGAACCTGGGTCTTGGGACAGAGTGCCAATGACTTGGTGGAGCTTATATCAATTGGACTACACATCAGGGCTCTCATAGTTTGTCTTGAATACTCACCCCAATTTTTTTAGTCCTATGAATTATTATAACACGTGTATGAAAACATTGCTATATCTCTCATAGGTCGTTCAACTTGAATACCTACCACAATTGTTTAGTCCTAATACTAACTTCCAATTAGAATTATTATAACACAAGTATGTGTGTGAGAAAACATCGATATATCTCCCATAGGTGGTTCGTTATATCTTTAAGACACCATTTCCATTTTTTTAGTTTTTCTCATAATCTTTCATTTTAAAAATTGTCTTTGATAATATTTCATTGTTAGAATTATCTTGTAGTGTGAGAATGTGAAATCTTAAGTTTGATCTCCCACAGGATGCTCATTATTTCTCAACAAAAGTGATTTCTAATTCTTTAATTCTGATGATCACGATTTCCATCATTAGAATTATCTTATAACATCAATATTAGAAAATTCAACATATTTTTCATTCAACCATTACTTCGGAATAAGCAATTTTTAATTTAGAGCTAGATTTTTTTAAATGTATTTTACTTTTTAAATATGCTTGGTTATGTTTTCTTTTTGTTGTTTTTTTTAATATCAAATTAATCTAATCTCAAAATTCTAGTGTGTAGCATTTCTCTCTAGATGTTCATATACTAATATATATTGTTATTGTAGGTAAGGGTTTAAAAATTGAAGAGATGTTTCAATCAACCATTACTTTTAAATTATAATAAACACTTTTGACGTGGAATTTTTTTAATACTGTATTTCTTATTGTGCTTGCCATGTTTTTTTTAAGTAGGTTAAAAAATAGCAGAGATATTTAACATTATAAACAAAATAGAGATACACAAAATCATTAGTGGATGGTTTCCTTAAAGGAAATTAGACCTCCCACCAACTTAATAATGAGAAATTTCTTCATAAATGTATGTTGTTTGTCTAATATATATATATATGCCCGAGTTAGTTTCCTATGATTGTTACCATACTTATGCTAACGTTTAGAAATAGTTGGGTGGGATCTACTCGTTTATCAATCCCTCTTTGGAACCCTTGGCTATCTTCTTTTGGTACTATGTAGAGGTTGAAAGATAGGTCCTCTCTAAGAAGTAATTGGGTTGGGATGAGTGCATCCTAGCGCCCCTTGCTTCTCTTGAGTTCTTGCTTCCTTACAGACGTTGGTGATTGAGAAAAGAATGCCAAAGGCACCCTTGCATATTGTTTCAAATTTACCCAAAAATATTCTAATTTTATACAAGATATATTTATGGTCCGCCATGGTCTTCTCCAATGCATGAGTGACAAGAGTCTTTTTTTTCCTTCTATAAATAGTGGAATTAACAATTAGGGCAGTCTCATGCTTAAATGACACATGGTCAATTCGATATACGACCATTGTAACCACTAGGTGCACCATGTTGCCCCTAACATGGACATGGGTTAATTGGCGGGGATCAAACCAAGGGCCTCATAATAGTTTGCATAACACTTTACATAATGTGCTTTGCCAAGTGAGCTATACAGTGAAGCGTTGAACAATAAGAGTTTTTTTTTGTAAGCATTGTAGGCCTCTATGTATTAGCTATTTTCAAAAAAATTTACATCCAAAACCTCTGGTTAGTCACTTGCCCGGAGGAAACCAGGTGACCACCGGTCAGCATTGAAACCATTCCAAAATTTGAATATAAGTTCATGAGCATCCACCCACAATGTCTATAATGTCTATGAATGCCTCTACTATTGCTAATAAAGAGCAAAACATATATACTTATTTCCTTCATCTAAATCAAAATTCAGATACAAAAATATCAAGATTACTAGACTAGTCCTCATCTGAGGATGCTATCTGAACCGAAGCCTTTGCACTTGGACCTAAAGCCTTTACACCAAGGCTTGGAAGCTCACGTCCCTAAACCAGCTTCCATTTGATCTCTGACAGAGTCTGTTCGATCCTTCCCAGTGTGAGATTGTTCCTATAGGTCTGGATCTGAACAGTTGCTATATCCTTGAGAATTTCTGCCCAGATTGGGTCCTTCTCCTTGCTGCTTTCCTATTTGTCCAACACTTCTCCTTCCATGTTTTCATGGTGAAGAGTCATGGCCCGGGCTACAATATATTTCATGATCCAATATTTTTGTAGGGTCTTTTTGAACAGTGATTGCCTGCCATTTGTTGTCCCTGGGTCCTGCAGTGTTTCTTCCCATTCTTCCATGGGTATGTCTCTGCTCTTGAGGTTGTTTCTTAAATCACATTCCTAGTTCCAAATCTGGTCTCTAACCTCCTTCGGGACCCTTTCCATGTAGGTGTCTATTATGTTCTTCATTTGAGCTCTGTCAGGCTTCTTGCCCCTTTTCTGTCCCTAACTGTTGGTGCCTTCTTCTTTCTTGACGTTCCTCTTGCTTCTCCTGGGAGCCATTCTTCTTTCCACTTTGTCTTTAACCCTATTTTCCTGTTTCTCGATCCTGCCTTGTTATTTTGTGAAACCCTTTCATTATGCTTCGCCTGGCTTGCTCCTTCTTCTTCCTCTTACTGCCTGCTCTTGCGTTCTTGCCACCTTTATTCTTTCTCTTCTGCATGTAAAATACCTTTTTCCCCTTTTCCTTATACTTTATTCCTTTTTCATTCCCTCCATTTGTGGTAACTGCCAGCTATCCTGTTTCGCCTTGGCACACCTCCCTTCTCTCCTACTTTGGGATGCTACCCTTCTGTCCTATTCAATGTCCTTCATTTACTGCTTTCCTCTCTTGGTTTCTCTTGCCATCAAGTCGCTGACTCTGCCCTGCCACTTGGCCTTAATTCACGGCCCGTCCTCGGGTTTGTTGTCTTACCCTCTCCTCTTCCATTCCTTTCCATCTCTACTCTCGTACTCTCAGGTATTGTCCTTTCACTGCCCACCTTTGTCATCCTACTAAACTCCAATCTTATCCTGTCTTGCTCCACCTTCGTCTTGTATTGTTCCTATTGCGGCTGTCCTCTTTCCTCCCCACTCTCTCATGTGTGGGTGAATTCTCTAGATGCTCGCTCTGGGCTCTGTCTTGTTCTATCATTTGTAACAATTGATCCATATCCTCTTGTTGGTGGAGCTCTTTTGCACCTGCATCCAGTTGTTGCTCCCCTTTCCGACATCCCCAGTTCGCAAGGTAATCTGCGAGAGCATTTCCTTTATGTCTTACATGGGACGGTATGATATAGGCTATCTTCCTTAGTTGGTGGCTTATTTCTGTTACTATCCATGCTGTCCGCCAACTTTTACCCAGCTTCTCTGTTGGTACTCCTTGTTGTAGTTGTTTGACTGTTTTTATCACAAGCATTGAATCTCCTTGTATTTGAAGTTTTCGTACCCTTCTCTAATCACTATTGCTATCCCCCTGTTCAATGGATGGAATTCGGCCTCATTGTTTAATGTCGTTCCACAGTCCATTGCATAAACCCAGCGGGTTCTACCTCCATCATCTCTGAATATCCCTCCTATGCCCGCTTCCCCTAGATTTCCTTTTGCTGCACCATGGAAGTTTAGTTTTTTGAATCCCTGTGGCGGGTTCCTGTAGTGGTATTCTTCCCCAGCTTTACCTGCTTTATGTTCTCTCCCAGTCGTGTGTGTGATGCTTATTTTAATTTGCAATTGATTTAGAATGCGTATCTCTGTTGGATCTGTTTTCCAGTCTTCATCATTCCATTTTTCAATGATGATGGTTTCTCTTATGTTCTGTATAGTTTGGCTCCATATTTCCTTCTTATCTTTTTCGTCTTCTTTGAATATCAACCAATTTCTTGCCTTCCATATGTTCCATAGGAGGAACCCTATGGATATATTTCAGGCTCGGTTCAAGATTATGTTACAGTATGGTTTTCTCCTCCATTTCTCTACAGTTGTAGTTATGCTACTTGTATCTCTGTCACTAATCTCAAAGAGCTGTTAGTGGTTTTGCCACAGGGTATTGCTGACACTACAAGAGTTTGTCAAGTGCTCCATTATTTCTTCTTGTTCCTGGCAAAGGACACAACGTGATGGTCCATGCATCCCCTTCCTTCTTAACTGGTCCCAGGTTAAGGCTCGCCCATGGGACAGTATCTAGGTAAAAAGCGCCACCTTTGGCCAAGTTTTTATTTGCCAGATTCTATCCCACTTTTTGATGTCTGGGTTGTTGGTTCTTTTGGCCTTTATATGATATCCTTCTATTATCGTAAACATTCCTTTGATACGTTTTCCCCACCTTATTATGTCTGAACCATCTTTGATTGCAATTTTCCTTGTCGCCATTTCCTTGTTGTAATTTACCCATTGTTTTGTGTCTGGTGCTTCTTGCGAGTCGTTTTTCATTTTCCATTTTCTCCGATAACTGTCCTTTTCAGGTAGTGAGTAGTTCCTGGATACGTCTTCCTCCATTTGGGTGGTGAACTATTGGATGTCTTGGAGTTGGGGTTTTTGGTTGAGGGTTTCTCTCTGCTGCCAAGCTTCCTGCCAGAATTTTGCTTTGTCACCTTCCCTAACTTCCCAAAAACTATGCTCTCTTACCAGGTCCATATTTTACCTTGCTAGGTTCCAAATTTCTGATCCTTTATTTTCTGATTGGCATTGCAATTTTCCTTTAGGGGACCTTGCCATCTCATATTTCTTTTCCCATAACATTTTCCATAGATTTTCTCCTCCTTGAATCGACCTCCATCATAGTTTTTCACCCATTACTTGATTTATTATATATGGATCTTGCAACCCTAAACCTCCTTCTGTTAGAGATTTACTCAGCCATTTCCATGAGAGCAGCGCCCACATTTTAGTTTCACTTGTTCCTTGCCATAGATTTTTTTTGAAAATTTCCACCAGTTTTTGGCATATAGTTCTTGGGATAGCTTGGTTGGCCATTTGGTATATTGGCATAGCTTGGAGGACTAACTTCAGAAGGATGAGGCGACTCGATGTGTTCAAAGATATGAATGTCCAGTTATCAATTCTTTTTTAAATTCTCCCTATCAGGCCTCCCCAATTCGCTATTCTATTTTTCTTGTCGCTCAGCTGCACTCCCAGATATTTAGTGGGGAACTTCCCAATTATGAACCCCATTGTTCTGGCTAGGAATTCTTGTGAATTCATTGGGGTATTGAAAAAGAAGATTTATGTTTTATCCTTATTTATCTCTGTTCCTAATGCTCTTGTAAACTATTCAAGGATTTCTAGTAGTTTCTTCACTTCCTTAAGATTGGCTTGACTATACATCATTACATCATCTACAAATGGTTGATGTGTAATGGTTAGTTCTTCTCCCCATAATCTAAGGCATTTAAGCTTCCCACTGTTTACTCTTGCTTTTATTAATCTACCCAACCTGTCCACTGCTATAATGAACAAGAACAATGATAGTGGGTCCCCCCGTCTAAGCCCACGGGATGGCTTGAAGGTTTCTGTAGGTGTTCCATTTAACAATATGGACATGCTTGGAGTGGATATCATGGACATTATCCATTTTATCTATCTATCATCGAACCCATAAGCTTTGAGGATTCTCTGGAGGTATTCCCAGCTTAGCTTGTCATAAGCTTTTGCTAAGTCGAGTTTGATTATCATTCCTTTGTGTCACGAATTCTTCAATGAATGAATTGCCTCTTGTGCAACTATGATTCCATCCACTATCTGCCTACCTTCCACGAACCCTGTTTGTTCTTCTGCAATCAATTCTGGGAGTATTGATTTTAATATTTTCATCATTATGGTGGGTAGAATTTTGTATATTACATTACATAATGCTATTGGTCTAAAAGCTTGAGGTTCATCAGCCTTTTCTATCTTCGGTATCAATGCTAGGAAGGTAGTGTTCCATGCTGGATGATTTCTTTTCATACATCTTGATTCTTCCACTACCTTTACAATGTCTTGCTTCATAAAACTCCAAGTTGCTTGGAAGAATTCTTCTATATATCCATCCAGTCCTGGGGCTTTATTCTTTGCCATTGTCTTCATTGTCTCCTCTACCTTTTTTTCAGTGATTACCCTTAGGAGTGCCATGTTTTGCTCGTGATTCACCTTTTTAGGGATGTATTGAATTATCTTTGTTATCTCCTCTTCTCTATTGCTTTGCGTCTCTGTCAAGATTCCTTTGAAGTGTTGTATCAATAGTCTTTCCATTTCCTCTTCTTGAGTTAACCTATTGCCTTGGTTATCTCTTAGGGAGAAAATTCTAGTATTCTGTTGCCTGTGTTGTTGCATGGCTCTGTGGAAGAATTTTGCATTTCTTTCCCCCTCTTTCAGCCACTATACTCTTGATTTTTGTCTCCATATAATTTCCTCCTATTTTCTCCGTTCCTCGAGTCCGTTTAAAACCCCTCCTTCTTCCTGCACTAGTTCTTGTGTTCTCCCTTCTTCTATTATTTTTTGTTGTATCCTTTTCATGTCTGTTTGAAGCTTTTATTGGTATTTTTGATTATTGCCAAATTCTTCTCTATTCCATTTCTTAATTTTGCCTTTTAGCTCTTTTAATCTTAATTGGAGTGTGTGCATCTTATTCCTTCCTTTTATTTCTACCTCACTGCTCTGCCACCAGTTCTCCATTTTTCTATGAAGGTTGGTTCTCGCAACCAAAAGGCTTCAAACCTAGAAGTTTTGTTTTGGTTTTGATTGTTCATGGAAATTTCTAGCTTTATGGGCCAGTGGTATGATCCTTGGCATGGGAGGATTTTCGCTTCATAAAATATGTCTTTCCCAAGAAAGTGTTCTGTTGCTACGAACCTATCCAACCTGGAAGTTATCTGCCTGCTGCCTCCTCTTCTGTTATTCCAGGTGTATTTTCGATTAATGGTGTTTACATCAATCATTTTTAGAGCTGACTGTGTTTCCCTAAATCTTTCCATGTCTGCGTCCTCCCGTTGCAATCCCCCCTTCTTTTCCTCTTTTGAATTGATCATGTTAAAATCACCCGCTATCAACCATAATTTTTCTGTGTGCATGTGTCCCAACCGTTGTAGATGTGTGAGCAAGTTCTCTCTTTCCACTGTTATATGGGGTTCGTAAACCGCCGAAACTAAGAACCGGTCTCTGTGGCCTATTAGTTTGAATCTCCCTAAGAGAATCCTCTTCATTCCTATCCAGTAGTCTATAGTAACTTCTGTCGGGTTCCACAAGATTGCAATCCCCCCACGCTACCTTTTGCATCAATTGTCATACATTCATAAGTTGGCTTTTTTTTTTTAGAATCTCCTCCATTTCCCCCCCTATTATTTTTGTTTCTTGTAACAACATAATTTGAGGTTTTTCTCTTTTAATCCTTTCTGCTAGGTATCTCTGCTTACCGTTGATGTTTAGACCCCTAATGTTCCATGATGTAATTATCATTTGGTAGGTGGGGTTGTTTGGTGGAAGACCGCTAAAAGTGGTACTACTCTTCCCATATTAACTAGCATTTCTCCCATGACTTGTATTGACTCCTAAAGATTCTTTCTTCCTCTTTTTTTCCCTCCTTTCCCTTTACTTTGATGTTCTTGGTTATTTTCTGGTTGTATGCCTAGTTGCTCATTCATTCCTGTGTTTCCTTGCTCTTGTTTTTCTTTATATTTTTGAAAGATTTCCTTGTATAATTTTTCATTTTCTTCTGGGATAAACCTCTCATCCAAGTGTCTCCATTTGTCTAGAAGTTTCCTCATAATTTATTCTTCTATTGTTGGGTCTTCCCCTTTGCTGATATCTATTTCCATTACTTCATTTTCCTGTTTATCCTCCTTTTCTTTTCCTACCTTTTCCCTTGATTCTCTTTGAGTTTTTTGTTTAGTGTTGTTTGTGTCTTGACTTTGTCTGCTTTCCTTTTATTTTTCCTCCTGATAGTTTATTACTCAAATCTCTAAATATTCTTCTTCTACCTATAGGATTTCAAACCGATTTGCCTTATTTGTTTTGACTTTTGTTCTTTTCTTTCATCTTTAGGGGTTTCCTTTGCAGGTCTTTTCCTATTTTTTATCTCTTGGTACCCTTCATTATCTTATGTGCTTTTCCTCTGTTGCTTTGTCTTTCGTTCTTCCTCCTCGGCATTAAGGGGGCATTCCTTGTAGAGGTTCCCATATTCATGGCATTTTCTGCATCTAGAAAGGATGTTTTCATAGTCTAGTGCCTGCTGCCACAACTATATTCTAGTTCTACTGCCACTGGGATAGGGTTCGCTATGTTCATATATACGTAGATTCTTGCATAGGATGTATATCTTCCTTTCTTAGTTGATTCAACTATTTTAACAAAGCTGCCTATGGTATTCCCTATTCCTTCCAGGATCTCCGGATCCTAGAAATCCATGGGTAATCCAAACAGTCTTACCCATACTGGTGCTGCTAGGAATTTTCCTTTATTGGGGTTATAACATTCCTCCCAGTACCTCATAAATAAACCTGCATTATTATGAAAATATGGACCACTTTCAAACACTTTCTCTTTATCTTGTAGGTTTGAGAAGATTACCATAAAGAAGCCACATGCGCGTCTCTTCAACTCTATATGGCCTTGGGGTTGCCATTTTTGTTCTATCGATCTTGTTAGGTCTTTCTCGGATGGCCAAACCTCGATAAACTTGCATATTAATGCATGGTCCTTCATGTAACCTCTATAGTGCTTAAGTTTGTTCATAGGAATAACAAATCTCGGTTTTTCTGTTGCACATGGTAAACATTTTCCTTTGCTTCTTGTCTGCCATCTTGCTCCGAGGATTGGTCCTGGTGTCCTTTTCTCTTCCTCCGGTTTGCTATACTTGTTCCCTCTCCTATTGCTGCATCTCTATAGCAGGGGATCTCTCCCCTCCTGACTTCCTCTGTCATTTCTATGCCTCTTGTCTGCTTGTTTTATGTGCCTCCTGTCTACTTGTTTTGAAGGTTTTCCACGTCGCCTACCTCATGGCCGTGTGACCATTAGGGTTGCAAAGCTCCAAGAAACCCTCATCGTTTTGTGAATAATAAGAGTTTTTACCTTCCAATAACTTTCAACAATTTAAAAAAAAAAATTGTTTCTCTTGCTCAAGAATGAATTTGGTCCATGACCTTGTTGAGTTGTTGTACTCGTTGCAATTAATCTTAGTCAATATTAGTTTATTTAGTCAATGGATTGGTCAAGTAAGATGACTACGAATAAATCTCAACAAGTATAGTCAAGAACAACCGATGAGGAACAAGTCAACATGAGAATTGAAGTCAACTAGATGGTTGAATCAATAGGTCGATGGTCAAGTCGAGAGTTGTTAATGAGCATTCGAGCAACTGACATAAGTCGATAATCAACTATAGTAGTCGAAGGGACCGTAGATGAGCATATGTACATAATCGACCTTGACTGGTGGTTGAATTTTGGTCGAAGGAAGATCAACTATAGTTGGAACTGGTCAAAAAAATAGTTGGGCATCTCATGATTCTTGAGATCTTAGACAATGGTATTCAACCAAGTGTACCGATTCGACAAGTTTCAAATTAGGGTTTTCTGTGCCTATATATTATTAAGCATGATGTAAGCTTAATGACTGGTGGTGTAATGGTTCTAGGTCATCTTGTCGGCAACTGGTTTTAGGTCATCTTGTTTTAGACTAATTTCTAGGGTCATCCTAAGGCAACCCGATGTAGATCTCCCATTGGTTTTCTGTTATTTCTTTTAAATGATATTTTTCCAATCACTTTTTTTTTTCCAACGATGATTTTAATCATTAAAATATCTTATAACATGGGTGTGTAAATCAAAATTTACCTAAGTTTAATTAAACAGTACCTCAAAGTTAGTATAATAAGCTAACCTTTACCAGTGAACTTGGTTATATTTTTATTTTCTAAAATTTAAAATTTACATTGCATGTGATGTTATTTTATCTGTTATTTTTACTTTTATATTATCTAATTAATATAACTTTTAGGATAATCAATTGATTTTTTTTTTTTGTCATGTATTTTTTTAAGTCATATTAATTTAATTTTAAAACTCACCAAAGATGAGTTGCATTTCTATATAAATATTTACAGGTGATAGAGGTTTTTTTATGGTTGTGATTATGTATTTTTAATTATTATTATTGATAGGTAGAACTTCTTATTTTTTTGTCATTCAAAAAACTTTCATTAGATTTTCATATTTAAACAAACATTACTTACAAAATATGTCTCAACGACCCCCTTTCTCTCATTCCTACTAGACTTGTTGAGATTGGGGGCCGGAGGATGCCACAAATGAGTCTTTACATTATTTATTTCCGACAGGATTTGCAGCCATACCATACTAATGAAAGACAAAAAGGTCACCAAAACTAACATCATCATATCAAAGAGGCGGGTGGGGGGGGAGTATAGGGGGAGCTGCAAAGTATCACATAATTTTGTGCATATGAAAATCAATATGTTCCACCCGTGCTTCTAGATTGCGAAGGTGGTCATTCATGCGATGGTGGTTGGGGTGAAGGTTATCTAGTTGTTCCAATATTTTATATTTAGTGTATTGAATATCACTAATGTAAACCACTAACTCATTGTGATCGTCATACATGTGTTTCCGGAGAATATCCATATTAACTTGGATGTTTCTAAGATGCTCTATTATAGATTCCATGGTTGTTGTAGCCACAATACGACTCAAGGAACAAGAAGGAGAAAGTGCCACCTCACCCTTGGGTTCCAAGCTAGTCGAGTCCCCAGAGGATGAGCTGTGGCTCAAATCTGGACAACCCACATTGTTTTGATGACCCCCTTGTAGCGAGGCCTTCCTCGTTGGCGATGCATTGCGTGCACTATAGAAAGGTTGGCTAGTGGGGTCATGAAGTATCCTTTCCTGAACGTGCAAGGAGAGGGGCATTCACCAGAACCAGGATGCAAATAAACTGACCTGACAAAAACTGGAACCTATCCACGCCAGAATCTGGGTAGGATGAGTAAGCCTCCCCTAAGGCTGAAATATTATTGTTATAGTGTTTTATTCTCATATGTGTACGAAAAGAAAACACCTAAGGTTGTGGATGACAAACAATCTTAACAATATAAATGGTTGGTAAACATTGTAGATCTGCAGCAAATGATAGAAACAAAACTTGCCAAAGCCCTGATCTATGCCACAATCCTAGTTTAACAACAAAATGAAATAGTAATAAATGCGGGTAACTCCAATAATCCAATGGAAACCAGATATATAAAGAATATATTTTGTTAAACAACACTTGTGAAGGAACAAATAAATGTTACCAATCCCCCTCTATGGGATGGGTTTTTGGTTATCCTCAAACGTCTTCAACTTTTGTAGAGTCTTTCTCCTCTATAACATGTAAACCCAACAAATAAAATGTTTGATCTCTATGGGAACTCAAAATGGAAAATAAAATGGTAAGCAACGGTGATAATAATCAGAGCTACAACAGTGAGTGCAACAATGAAAATAATCGAAAGTGAATAATGAATAACCGTTTGGAATATTTTATTATATTTGGTTAGGAGGGAAAAAATATTTAAACTTTTCCTTAGAAATAACAAATAAATAAATGATTTATTTATCATCTCAAGAAATATCATTAAGGAATAATAAACAAATAGTGATTTATTTAATTATTTCTAAGGGATTTAGTCAAACTTGACAAGGAATAATAATTAATTAGTGATTAATTAATTATTCCTAGAGAAAAATAAGATTATTAATAGTTTATCTGTGTATTTTTCATACCTCGGTCAAATATGACAAGGAATATCAATTAAACATTGGTTTAATTAATTATTCCTAGAAGATAATTAAATAAATAGTGATTTATTTAATTATTCTTCACGTGTTTAAGTATAAATTGCTTAACAAATGTGGTTTATTAAGTAATTTCTCACAGTGAAAGCAATTTTACTAGTGACACCAGTTCAGATAGAAATAGGTACTAGGAGGAGAAAAACAATGGCCAAAAAATAAGTAACCACCATAGGTGGCTTTCAATGGGAAACCAATGACGGGACACCTGCAAGAACCCAATAGTTGACACCTCCAAATAAAGCTAAGAGCAGGGAAACAATAAGGAGCTTTGGAAGCTTTCACAGAGGAGAGAGACCATTCACGATAATTCTAAGCCCAAAACCCCCAGAGATGATTTCGGTGGCTCAAGAGGCCCTCTACATTTTGTATGAGTGAGCCCATTTATCCAAGGGAATAATAAACCCAAGTGATTAATGCTAAAAACCCAACAGAATATAAACCCTAGGGTTTTTAGTATTAATCACTTGGGTTTATTATCCCTCGGGTTAATATTATTCCCCTGAGTTTATAATCCCTTGGGGTTTGAGTATCAACCCCTTGGGTTTATAATATCAATCCCTAGGTTTTATTAATCTAAGGATTCGTATTCCTAAGGTTCATATTTATATTACGTAATTTAATATTAAATAGTAATAAATAACATATAATTATTATTAACTATAATGATAATAAATATTTGTATTGCAATATTCTTTTGTATTATTATTTATTATTACATATTTTATCAATGATAGATGCAATAGAAAGCCATTGGCTAATCAACTACATTAAAATTTTTTCATTTAGTTTGTGCTAGTAATAGTCATGGTTGGGACGAAGAATCTCTCTCTCTCTCTCTCTCTCTCGATAGATATATAATATATATATATATATATATATATATATATATATATATATTATATATATATATATATATATATATATATATATATATATATATATAAATATATATATATATATATGTATATATATAATTCTAATGAAAAAATAATTGTTAAATAATTAACATAAATAATTAAAAATAATTTATCAATAGTAAATTGATATTATGTTAATTTTAGTGGCACTATTTAGAAGTTGTTGGTTGTGAAGGACCCAAACTCACTCTTATAGTCATTATTCTTCTCCTTTATGTTGATGATATCATTCTTATGGCCAGGAGTCCCGACAATCTCAATAAGCAGCTTTAAACCCTCCACTATTATTGTTCCAAGATTGGTATGACTGTCAATATTGACAAGACAAAAGCTATGATTATTAAATCTAAAAGGATCGTCGATGATATTTACCTCAATGCATGCCCCCCAAATAAAGGAGTTAAAGATTTTTGTTATGGAGAAGTTTCGTAACTGTGATTATTAATATTAACAAGACTAAAGCTATGATTATTAAGTTCAAAAAGATTGCCTATGAATATTTACCTCGATGCATGTCCCACAAATAGAGGAATTAAAGAGTTTTGTTATGGAGAAGCTTCGTAAGCATATGGGAAAAAAGTTTGGTGGAAAGAAGGAGTACTATGTTTAGGAATTCAACCCCACTTGTGATCTCCAACAAAAAGAGTACATTGGAGCTAACATTCCATGGAGATCAAATATTCTTATTTCTCAATGAAGAACTAAATCGCATCAACTACTGTGTGAAATGGGTCAGTGGAAAAGACCTAAAGAAGCTTGGCAAAAATGGGTGTGTACTTTTTTCACTTCTGGGGCAGTGGAATCGAAAAAATATTTCATTTTGGAATGTGATGCTTTCAGAGACATCATAGAAGCTACAACAATATGTTAACATCAGTTCCTTGGCATTGTCTTTTCAGTGAGGAGACTTTTAGAGGGTTGGGGCAGCTCATCATTAATTTGAATAATAAAAGGATTGAATTGCAAAAGAAAAAAACAAAGAAGCTAATGGTCCCATTTGCGTTTTTGTCTTTAATTTTAAATTTAAATTTAAAAATTCATGGCCACCATTTACTAGCCTTTATCTTAAATCAAAGACATAAAACTTAGACCTATGTATCTTAAACCAAAGACATAAAACTTAAACTTAAAAATTTCCAATTAATATTAGAAATTCATTTAGGAACATTTGAACTTAAACTATAGATGCCTTAAAAGATAAATAAACCTAAATTTATTATATAATATTGTGTAAACACATAAAAAAAAATTATTATTGTTTTTTTTTAATGTGTAATTTTAAATCTTACAAATAAACTAAATAATTATAAAACTAAACTTATATTAAATTTATCTATATATACCCGGATGTGGGTGATAACAATGGTATTAATGGCAATTAGATGTAAGGGCGGCGGCAGGCTTGGCCACATGGCCGCCCGCGTCCCCTCCCAAGCCAGAATGAAGGGAATTCAAGGTGCCTTGTAGGAGCCATTAATTGGGTGCTCGAGTTGAGGATTCTCCATCAAGAGTACGACAATGGCCTCCACAGACCATAATGCAGTCTTTCCCCCTCTGCTAAAAAGCATTTTCCCTCCTCAGGCTATGAAGCCTTGCTCTCACACCGTCACTAAAAGCCGTTGTTGGTTGCTCAGTTGCATGGACATGGGAAATGGGTATTATTTCTCCCAAACCAGGCGCTGCAATTTGATTCCAGCTCAAAACTCTTAAGCTCGCTCTCTGCATAGTCATTCCTTTGATTTCCCCACTGATAGCTCTGTGATGAATTCCACCATGGCTCGCACATGCCATCGCATGCGAAGCATAAGAGGGGGCAGTTGTGGCAGAAGCATCCATCCTCTTGCTACGCCCAGTGTTGCACCTGCCTCCCCCTCCTCTTCTGCAAACATTTCAAATCCATATAGTGCCTTCTCAAGTCGGTACCCTGATACTCGCAGTGGCAGAGGACAGGCTCAGCTCCAGGGTGCCCGCAGGATGGACCAGCTGTTCATACAACCAATTTTCCCCTTCCCCCTCACCCTGCTCCTCACACGACTCAATTTCACTTTCGCAGCACTCTTAATAGGCCTGTAATCACTGCCACAGTCACCATCACCTTCTTTGAGGAAACTGACCCGTAGGACGCTCCTCCAAAAAACAATGGTGAGCAGCAGATGGCCACTCAAAGGAATAGGAGCGCCTGAGACCCAGGTAAGTAGCAGCTGGTTGAGAACTTTGACACACCGCATGGAAAGGAGTTGGCTGGCAGTCAGCTAGTTGCCGAAGGCAGAGTTGGAGACATGAAGACAACCGATGGCAGAGCAGGAGACACGTCTGGCTCGCATGTAGCAGAAGGTAGCTCTGTTGGCACTCAACCAGCTCAAGGAATTCAGCATGGCATGTCAGCAGAGGATGAGTATGCATGTCGCATTGTGGAAGAGCCCAACCCATACGACATCAAGGGGGTCCCTTACATGGTTAGCGCACCCAACCCATATGTCTAGTCGTCAAGTGTCGCCTTGTGTCGCCAGGTGTCACCAGGTGTCGCCTTGCAGATCAACGAGGTTTACTAACTTGTTGTCTGAGGTTTTTTACTCTTGTTTTTTTCAAATCTGTTGGTATGTTTTGATTGATTTTGAACTATGACACCTGTGTGGGCCTTTTAAAAATTAAGTTTCGAGTTGTTGTAATATCACTTGGACTGGTGTCTCCTCGAAGGACAATCAAGTTTCTTGTTTTGACAATTATGACATAACGTTGTTCCGCACAGTAAAAACTAGAGCCTCAATGTATTATTATTTTGCTTAATTTCAATAGAATAGTTTTACTTGAAAAATAAAAACAAAAATAAAAATAAAAAATTCTATATATATAAAATATAATTATATTTTTATTATATTTTAAAATATATAATAAATTTACCTCATAAATGAATAAATTTATATAATATTATATATACACAGCATTAATAGATAATAGTTTTAGTTTTATAATAAATTTGAAATTAAAAAGAAAAGATTAAGTGAATCGTTTTAATAAAAAAATAAGCTCGCATTTAATTTACAATATAAAATGTAATTATATACAGAATATGATAAAGTTTACATAGCAATTTAACAAACTATTATATTTTATACACCATTAATATTCAATTTCCAATTTTTTAATATAAAACGTAATTATATATAATTTATGATAAAGTTTGTAAATAGCAAATTAATTAACCATTATATTTTTTATGGTATTAATCCAATGCTTTAGGTCATTAATACAAATCCAAGAATCCTAATCAGAGAGAAAATCTGGCAAATCGTATTCTTAACTAATTTTCGTACAGCACTGAGCGCGGGCTTAAACCTCAGTAGCTACCTACATATTTGCACAGAACTCGCACGAGACACTTGGACACATCTTAATTTTAAATGGAATGTTGGCATAATGGTCATGCTTACGTTTATAAATTTAGATCTTCAACATTTTTTCTTTTAATGTTGCCTTCTTTTGATTTTTTTTTTTTTAATATATAAATTTAATAAATTTTTTTCTTCTATTTTTAATATTTAATATGTAAATTTTTATTTTCACCTGTTTTCAATTGCTTATTTTCTTTAAATCCGAAAGTTTTCTAAGTCACCGTATCATTTTATAAAAATTAAATTTACATTATATTTATATTAAAATATATTTATATTATTTTAAATTTTTAATAACACCATTTAATTAATATCATAATAATTTTATATCGTAAATTAAATTTTATATAATGTTAATATATAGACAATACTCTTGGATAATAGTTTTTGTTGTACCAAAAAATGTAATTACATTTATAAACTGTCTCAATAACAAATTTAAGTTTATGTTTAGTTTACAGGGGTCGAATGTAATTATATACCAATTATGAAATGGTATAATATGACATTGATAATGATGATGATGATTAATATCCACTAAAACTAATATGGTCTGTCGTACCTTAAGAAAGAAGTGGTTAATTGAGATTATTTAAAATTTTATTTCTGTGATAAAAAAGGAAGGAAAGAAACATTCTGAATTCATTATAGTTTTGTTGATTGAAGAGGAGGTTGGTAGTGGGGAGAATGTTTTGGACAAGTCAAGGAGGTTGATAGTGGGGAGAATGTTTTGGAAATGAGAGAGGATGTGAGTGAGGAGGTTGGTAGTGGGGAGAATGCTTTGGAAATGAGAGCGGATGTGAGTGAGGAGGTTGGTAGTGGGGAGAATGTCCTAGAAATGAGAGTGGATGTGAGTAAGGGTCAAGCAATCTAAGAGAAAGTGCCTTTAATATTCAACTCTCTTAGTATCGCAAAGGAGGTATATTTTCTCGTCCCAGGGTATCTTGGGAATAGACCAACTTACGGTTTCACTTTGGAGATCATGAGAATTAGTTATAATCCTTGCAATATTCATTCTCTTCTTAGCCTTAGTTAAGACAGAAAGGTAATTTTGGTTAGCAAACATGGCGTTGATAACCTCCATATAATATCTTAACTTTTTTCCCCTCTAATTCCTTATCACTCCACAACTTATCCTTAAATTTGGAAGTAATGACGCTTTTAATATTATCCTTATTCCTCGAGATGATCTCTTCCTTTATCTCTCGATGATCAAGCGAGGACTTGGCATCCTTATGCCACCCATGCTTGAGTGGAAGGTGGTTTTGACTAAAGTTAGAAGCAAGTTTTGGGAGTATCTTGGCATCCATGTTGTGCAACTTCTTCTTATACATCAAATACATAAACATAGCAGTGCATTCAATGGGGGAAAGGTTAGCTTCAATTAAGAGAATAAGGTAGGGAGTATTACCTTTAATATTGAGGTTGTAGGTTATGATTTGCTTTTGGATCATTTCAATCTTTCTTCATGAATCTATAGATAGATTGCAATCTCGCACCTCACATCCATATAAAATAACAGAGGTGATGTTAGGATATTCTGACACATAGGAAATAGTTAAGTATAACTTGGTCTAGTGTAAAGTTAGGTAAAGTGCGTTTCTTTACGATGTACTTTTGTAACTTACAATCTGACGGTCACGATATGTAGTGATCTAATGGTTCATTCTCTCCTAGGTATTACCGACACTTGATCCGTGGCTTAACATTCGATTGGTCCATGATCTCTATTTAAAGAGCATGGAGGGTAATTTGTAGAGTAACAGTTCATGAGAAAAGCTTATGTAAATTTTCATTCTTTTATTAATAAATTGTCTGAAGTGGTCGCATTGGCTCAAGCCGTGGACTATTTCCCTCTTTGAGGGTTTTAACCACGTCAACAATACTGGTGTATCGATATGTGATCTATTTGTGAGCGGTGTCATTTGGTGTTATTTCTAAGGAACTTACCCTGTAAATTCCTACATGGTATCGGAGCTATTTGAGGGTTGCATCCGTTGGCGATCCAAATCTGAAGTCAGTAGAACTACATCCAACTGTTGTTTCCTAGATCTACTATTACTTACTGCTTTTAGGCTGAGAGAACTGCTCTATTGTGTTAGGAGCATCTGTTCTAGTGAGGAACCCCTTTCGTTTGATGCGAAAAGGTTTCTGGTAGCCCTAGCTATGTCATTTTTAAGATCTTGAGGTATACAATGTTTATTTGCAGTTTTTAGTTTTTTTTCTCTCTGTTTATTTTGGTTTATTTAGCTCTTTGTTTTTTTATTACCGAATCTATACCTTTCATTTTTGCGTATGCTATTTTCCCCACGACTTTATGCAATCTAAGAAAATCAGAAACAGAAAGGAAGGATTTTTCTCATGCATATGCTCTTTTTCGCCGCGCCTTAGTGTGATGTCGGAAAATCAGAAACATTGAGGAAAATATTTAGTTTCCGGCTAAAGCTAACTTCAAGCTGTAAGTTTTTCTTTTGTATGTCCGTGTTAGGTTTTGTGTTTTTTGTTTTGTAGGCAAAAAAGGGTTTTCTCAAGTAAGCACGCACCCCAAAGCTTCAATGACTAAAAAAAAAAAACCCTTCCTCTTTTCCAAAAATTACTAACCTTTTAATCTAGCTCACTTGGTCCAAAGCTGCTTTATGAGAATAGAGGTCTTGAGTTCAAGTCTTTCTTTTTATTGAGCTAATTAGATTAAGTTTGGAAAGGGGGCAAAATTTTTTAAATATAACATTATCATTCATTTCCGTACATTCCCACACTTTGTCGACATCTTCAACGACTTTTGTTCAAAAAGCCATAACTTCTTCATTTGGAAGCCATTTTCAGAGCCGTTTTTTTTAATCAGCCTAATTTTTCGAGATCTTTCCATTGGAATATTTAGTTTCAGCATCTATAGCTTCAGTTTCTTTTAAAATATAAATTCCATGCCAAGTTATTCGTGACAACACCAGCTACTTCCAATGGTGGTCCTATATTGTGGATTTACTTAGAAGTAAAGGTCTTTACATAATAGCCTCAGGCTAAGAAACCAAACCTCAAGATGAAGATAAGGCAGCCAAATGGGAAAATAGGAAAGATCAAGCACGTGGGTTGATAGGGATGTCTATTTCTCTAGACCTTAGATTCCATATCACAAAACTTGATACTCTTAATGAAGCAATGCAACAGATCACTAAAGTTTTTGGAATTAAAAATGAACTTAGAGCCCATCAACTCGAAAATGAGTTGCTTACATTGGACCCCAATAATTTTTCTTCCATTGAAGATTTTTGGTCCAAGTTCAAGACCCTTAGACTTCTCTTGGAAGGTGTTAAGGTTAAGAAAGAAGATGGTAACCTTATCTATTACATTCTTACTAAGTTGGGATCAACCTACTCTGTGTTTATTTCCACCTTCCATTCTACGAGAGAAGCCTTCATTTCTCAAGGACAAGACTACAAGTCCCCTTCCTTTCATGCCTTTTGTGATTCTTTAATAAGAGAACAAGAAAAACTCTTACATCTTGGTCTTCTTAATCTTGGAAACTCTTCTAAGAAAGCCTTAGCCACCCAACGACAACCAAATTCAAAGAATCCTAAAGAACCGTGTCCTAAAAAGAATGGTCCTAAGCCATTTTAGTCTCAAAATGAAAAATCATTTCAACAAAATGATAAGGCAAATAAAAACAAAGGGAAGAAGACTGATAGACATTGCCACTTTTGTAATCGATATGGCCACTTAGAATCCAAATGCTTTAAGAAGATGGAAGCCTCGGAAGCAACAATGAAGAAACATAACATCCATTTGGAGCACTCAACAACTTAAACTTCATCTTCAGGAATAACACTTTCTGCATGTGGTTTTCAAGCATCTCGATCTGGATATGCACTAAATGTATCTTCTTCTTCTCATTCCCATGAGTGGCTCATTGATTCTGGAGCTTCTTATCACATGGAAAAAAACAAAGCCATGTTTTCTTCTTTAAATGATTGTAACACTAAAATATATGTTGGTGATGATAGATCTCTTAGTGTTGTAGGGACTGGAACTATTCATATAGACAATGGTCAATTCAATGATGTATTATGTGTTCCAACCTTATCTTGCAACCTTCTATCTGTATATCAGATAACTCACTCAGGTGAAGGTAAAATCGTTGAATTTTCACCTCACGATGTTGTAATTAAGGACCTAAGAGATCCTAGACAAATTTTAGCTACTGGCATTGCTAATG
>APFE031606464.1:0-11549 GCA_000404065.3 Pinus taeda | reverse complement strand
GAGCAATCATTTTGAAGTAGAAACTAGAAAATAAAAATGGGAAGAAATCATTCTGAAGTAGAAACTAGAAAATAATAAGAAATTACAGTTTCAAAAAGAAAGGTATGGCGTTAAAACCAAACAAAACATGGTCATGCTTCCTTAATTCCACTTCGTCATTGACTTCTTGTCAAAGGGAGAAAAAGAAAAGTACTTCAAAGTCAAACACTTTTGACCATTACAAGAAAATTTGTTCAAAGTTAAGCACATTTAGCCATTGACTTATGTTGAGCATAGATTAAATTTGGAACAGGTTTTGAAATGATAAGGGACATGAAGGCACATGAATCAAATTTTCAAAAGATAAGCCTAGAAAGGAAACATGGAAACCAGAGGACAAGAAACTGTGTTGTCTATCAAACTGTGATGTTCATTTTTATTTACAGTTTCATTTTTATTTAGTCACAATAATCAGTGAGGTGTGATGGTTTTTCTTACTCATAGTGATGACTGAGACATGATGCCACTGATAGCATTGAGCAAATCCAGTTTTTAGTAGAATAATAATAAGAAATTACAGAGTCATGGCATCAAAACCAAACAAAACAGGGCTGTGCTTCCTTAATTCTACTATTCCACTATAGTCTGAACTGGATAGTGAAGTGAATTTTTTAGTTAAGGTAAAAAGAAAAATTATAACAACTAAAGCTCCGATAAAATTAAAAAGTTGTTTTATGTTAGGCTTCACGACAGTTACCTATCCTTTGGAATCTTCCTGTATATAGCCTGCAGGTTTCTACAGTGATCCGGGATTAAAACACTGGACACTGAGGCATCACATTATATGCAGGCTTTTATAGTGATCCGGGATTAATGAGTTAAAAACAAAAACAAAATTCCATAAAGATGGGAGAGTAGAGTTAATATAGAGACAATATATCATTGAGAATATATATAAATATATAATTAATGCATATGATGGTGTGCATGTGTAAGAATTAAATAGATGAATTTGGAATTTCTTTTCTTATTTATTAGAATCACAATCCACAATATAATTAGCAAACTAAAATATATTCTTTTCAATAATAATAATAGTAATTAGCAAACTAAAATATATTCTTTTCAATAATAATAATAGTAGTTAAAAGCAACAAAGCCATGTATTCTCTTGGATAGCTATATGGGCATTAGGCGCATCACGTTTTGTATGTTTGGGAGCTCTGGATTTTAACTGAGCAGACATGACAAATGCAGTAAAAGTGAAGGGAAGGAAACTGTGCAGAAGCACAAAACCAAACAATTGGTTGACTAAACTAACATGTCATACTGCACCGTTTGCCAGACTGGGAAAGTTCTGAGTGTGATATAATAGTTTATCACGCTGCATACAATAAACTAGAAATAGAAAATGAAAAGTTGGATTTATTCATTAAAGATGTCGCTCCCATGATCCCAGCTTGCTCTGATATTTTTTTAATTTTGATTGACACGTCAACTTCAATCCTAAATCCCTACAAATTACAGGGGAGATAGTGACATGGTCTGCATGTGCATTTCATAGGGAAGAAATTAGCACTTTATAGCTTATATCAGTTTAGGGATAGACTATCAATCAAATCACATCACATGCGGTGGGGATATCTGAGATCAATATTATTTTCAATATTTCAAATAGACTGTTGTACAGAGGGTACAGAGTTTGAATTTGCTGAACTGAAATAGTCAATTCATGCAGGGATATCTGAGATCAATATTATTTTGAATATTTCAAATCAACTGATGTACAGAGCGGTACAAAGTTCGAATTCACTGAATTGAATTGAAATAGTTACTTCAGATCGCGCTGGGAGAGGAGTTGGGTGCATTAATATAATTGTTGAATTATTCATCCTCCTCTCGAACACCCGAACACCCTGGGAAACTATGAGTTACTATGAATTATTCTCTCTGCATGAAATCCCTTTATTTTCTCCCTTAAATATCTCTTTATTTTGTCAAATTGACAGGACTAAGTCGAATACTAGAGTTTTAAAGAAAAATCGAAGAGGAATAGAGAAGAATTGCGGTACTTAATTAGTGAAAAATGTGCAAGTCTCAGCAACATTCCGACTGCATATGGTCAGAGATATGGATCTTGATAATTGCGTAGTTACTTGCATGTAAAGGAACACATCAAACCCTAAACGCTCGAATAAATTAAATCACTTACCATTGCCATCCTTGTCAAAGAGGCTGAAGGCCTACTTGAACTCAGAAATCTGCTCTTCGGTTAATTTCACCGCCATAGTATTCGATCGAACTCTTCTGAGACGACTAAAGTTATTTCTATTCCTATAGCTGAGATCCACCCGGTTTCGAATCCTGTAGAGAGAAAAGAGAACTCCTGTCGATTCCTCCGAAGAAGGAAAACTATTTGAACTTACGATGCCAAAACATAGACAAATATATATAGGGGTAAGGATTGGAGCCCTGAAATCCGGGTGTTGAGCGTGAGGTTTGACCGTTGGATGCACAGTGGAGATGATCGAACCGCTTAGATGCGATATACCCTCCGATTGGAGGGGAGCCTCAATGGGAAGTTGTAGGTGAGAGTTTATTTAAGCTTTCCCAATACAAAATTAAATGGAATGCATTTAGCTTAACTAAGGAGTCCTACATGATATTTCTAGTTATAATTGGCAGATGCTGGATTCTTGTGGGAATGAACTGGATTGGTTGTTAATAATGTCTAACAAAAAAACTTATGTTATTTGAATTTATACAGGTGACACTTCTCTTTTGGGATGAGCTTTCAGTGAAACCATTGTTCACCACAAGGTAATCTATATTTAGCTTCTCTCTTCATTTTGCAACATGATATTTTTCTGAAACATTGTTCTGGGTCCACCGCAAAGTTTATGATATTGTTGTGTGTGGCTTTCCAAGGAAAATCCATATTTTCACAACCCAAAATACAGGGTGTACTCCGAAAAATGTGGACTGGATAACGTTCTTATGCCATGGGGACACGATGAGTATATGTACCTGGTAATATACTCTCAAAAAATAAGCTAAAAGATCATTTCATTTCATGTGACCTACATGGAATATTTGATTGTTCATTGCCTTCGGTTGCTCTCTTCATCATAAGATTTCACTCTTTCTACGTTAAGCAAAACAAATTTGCATTTGCTTTGGAAACCTGAAAAATTATGATTTCACTGGACTAATAACACATCTAATGGATGACGTATTTGTTACATCTCTGCATTGTGAAGGTTCCTACATGCTCGTGAAGGTTCCTACATGCTCTTGCTAAATGATGAAGATAAGTATATGCTCAAGTGGGTTAAAATATTCAAATATTCTGGATGATAATTCTCTTCCCTGCTTCTTGGTTCGCACTGGTCGGGCATTGAGGCATCCATTGGCGGCTTCTCAACACCGCTAAGGAAATTACCAAAAAACACATTTACCCACCTGAGGTTGCACACACTACACTCTATGCTAACAAAATTACCAAAATATTCTTGCACCAGCAGGGCATTGAGGCATCCATTGGCCACTTCCCAACGCCGCTAAGGAAATTAACAAGAAACACAGTTATCCACCTCAGGTTGCGCACGCTACTGTTAACGAAATTGCCAAGAAATGCAGTTACACTCAATTCTATGCTAAGGAAATTAGCAAGAAACAGACTTACCCACCTCAACTAATTAATAATATACAATAAAGATATAACACAGCTGTCCACCTCAGGTTGCGCGCACTACACTCGCACACTACACTCTATGCTAACGAAATTGCCAAGAAATGCAGTTACCCACCTCAGGTTGCGCGCACTACACTCGCACACTACACTCTATGCTAACGAAATTGCCAAGAAATGCAGTTACCCACCTCAGGTTGGGCACACTAAACTCTATGTTAAGGAAATTAGCAAGAAACAGAGTTACCCACCTCAACTAATTAATAATATACAATAAAGATTTGTAAATTCATCTCAACACATCTGCAGATTTTATAGCCCTTTATCAGGAAGCTAGGGAGAACCCTGATGAGATTGAGAGATCTATAGATTTTAAGTTTACGGCATGGTTTTAACCATTCTCTAAATGTGGGTTGAGTCAATAAGCAATGCAGTGAAAAATATAAGCAGGGAGAACCCTGATGAGATTGAGAGATCTATAGATTTTAAGTTTACGGCATGGTTTTAACCATTCTCTAAATGTGGGTTGAGTCAATAAGCAATGCAGTGAAAAATATAAGCAGGGTAATCTCCTTAATAAATCCAGGAGATAGCTAAAGGCAGCGACAGGGTAACCATGTCCAAGGCATAAAGGATAAATTGAATTAATGTGGGAGAGCTAGAGGCAGCGATACAAGGGATAAATTCAATTAGTGTGGGAGAGCCAGAGGCAGCGATACAAGGGTTACAGTGATTAATGATACAAATTTAATAAACAGGGCAGATACATAAACTAGGGTCAAGCTCTTTAAGCCAGAGCCAGAGCCCCATCCATACATAGCCCTCTTAAACCAATTAATGAGAATCTAGCCATTACCGATCCATGGTTTTAGCCTATATTCTAGGCAATGTTGGAAATGCCAGTTAAATGGTTTTTTAATCCTAATGAACTGAACGGAAAAAACAGAGATAATAGATGTGTGTTGAACCAATACAGTGAGTGAAAGAAATGCCGGTTCATCTACTTAATGCATCCACTAGAAACAAATCCATTAATAGATACCTGGATTCCATCTTTTCGTCCCTCTTTTCGTCCCTTGACGGTTTGAAGTATAGAAACAACAATGCCGTTATCCTTTTGTTTTTCCATAAATTAGGATTTTATGGCTGAAGAGTTGAAATAAGACAAAATAATGAGTAAAACCAACGCAGAACAGAGATCAGAGGAAATGCTAGAATGAAAAGAAAGTACACTGGTGCAGAGAGATCATTCATTTATATTAATACTGAGATATGATTTATCTCTATGGGCAAAAAAGCTGAGAGAGCTCACTCACCCAACAACCATTGAACAATTGTTTGTTTTTGTTTGTTTGTTTTTTTGTTTGTTTGTTTGTTTTTTGTTTGTTTGTTTGTTTGTTTTTTTGTTTGTTTGTTTTTTTTGTTTTTTTGTTTTTTTGTTTTTTTGTTTTTTTGTTTTTTGTTTTGTTTTTTTTTTTTTGAAAGATGTTTGCACCTTCCAAGAATGATGCAGGCGTCTCCCTTGCAAAAATATGATCCAAGTGCCTGTAATCTATTCCATCCTCCTCCTCCATCAAGCATTGACAACACTAACTGAGACTCAACCAGACTCAAACTCTGACTCAAACACATACCTACACCAACTCAGACTCACCCAGACCATCCAAACAGAAACAAACCAGCAATCACAGACATATCCGTGCAGTCCAGATGATGAAAGGAGGAGGAAGATAAATGTTTATATATACAGAGCTTCTTTCACCGACCTCCAACGGATTCATAATTCATAATTCGCAGAGTCCCTCTAGAATCATCCTAGAAGGCATCACTCACGCTTTTAATAATGCTTTTGAATTTTAATTAAATCATTGCTTTTTCATCACCACCATTTTAAGAACACTTTTGAATTTTAATTAAATCATTGCTTTTTCAAAGATATTTGTGAAGTCCCTCTAGAATCATCCTGGAACGCATTACTCACGCTTTTGAATTTTATTTAATTCATTGTTTTCTCAAAGATATTTCAATTTTTTTTTTTTTCAAATTAATATATGCCTTCACTCGAAGCTATGAGTCTATTTTATTTATTTTTTAAATATTTTTTAATATCAAAATATATTTAATTTAATGTTTTATCTCGTAATTTGTATTAACATAAATAATGTTTTTTTGGGTTTGTTTTGTATTTTATTTATATGTGGAAAAAGTTAAATTTTCAAGTAAATATTTCATTTTAATTAAAAGTTGTATGTGTAAATACTTTTTGTGGTTATGAATATAAAAAAAATAGTTTATATAATTTATAAATAAAATATTTGGAAAAAATAAGTTAATTGATAATGTCATAATTGTAGTAAAACATTTTTTTTTTATTTTTAAACACATACATATTTCTCATAGTTTTCTACTGACAATGCTATTACTAGCATTTGCACCAGATATTGCAAAGGAAACACTATAAGCCATAAATTGAAAAACAATTGTGACATGGGAGTGGGAAAATCTAAAAACGATCTTACCTTTTTTTATAAGAGAAAAAAAACATCAAACATTTTCTAGAAATCATATCTCATGACCTTGCATCTCTGTGTCACATATAAATATAAAAAAAACTCACAAAGTAAAGAAACTTTTACTACTACAACTCTGTGTTCTTCCAACTGTTCTGAAATACTATATCAACTTACATAAAAATTTTCTTTAGAGCCTATTCTTCACAAGAGATATTCTTGATTGCTCTAAATATTCATCTTGAAGATATGAAAAAGACATGACAAGTACAGACAATTACAAAAAAAAACAGCCAGATTACAGAGAACAGTCCTGTACAGACCATTAGAAATGGATACTCCCGAGCTCTAGATACTACCGTTTTTGTGGGCTTGGTAGAAGAGCTTTCCAGGCAAGCAGTAACATCCCATATTTGATAATCGATCTGCCTCTTGATTCTGTTCTTTACAAGAATTCAACAAATTTCTGATACGTTTCATCCAAAATGTGAGGGAAGGTGGTCCAAAAGAAGACTTTTGTTGTACCCTATTTAAAATCATCTTTGACTCACCAAAAACATATAAGTTCTTTTTTGCTAGCCAATGAGAAGATAAAAGAGCCCCAAAGAGCTATAAGCTCCGCTCTATTGTTAGACCCAAAGTCACCATTCCACCATAAATAAAAATAGCTACATGTCTTTAGAACTAAAAAAAGCCCCACCGCCACAAGCCCTATAAGTGTATGCCTCCATAAAAACATACAACTAGATGATTAGTCCATACTTCCTTGTGTTGAAAGGACTAAAAAAGCCCCACTGCCACAGGCCCTATAAGTATATGCCCCATCAAAACATGCAACTGGATAATTAGTCCATACCTCCTTGTGTTGAAAGGGTCTCAAAAAGGTCTTAAAGGAGTCTTCTCCGACATAGGACCAATATCCAAAGTCAAAGAGCCGAGATATTTCATTGTTGATATCACATATATTTCACTTAATTTTAATGATATGTTTGGCCTTAGAAACCTTCAACATACTTTCCTAACTGGCTATGTCTTCAAGAGAGATCATTGAAGGCTGTGATACTTGCAACTTGGTGCAAAAACAATATAGAGCTTCGTTGGTACTTCATGCATTATCTATATGTTAGCATACAATAAATTTATTTTATGGACATATAATAACATTTAAGAAGCCTCCATTGGAGTCTTCGGCTACCGTTGGAGCAATCAATTCATAAAATAATCTCCTCCCTAAATTTTAAATTAGTATCCATACTACCATTGTGACTTCAATAATTTGTGTCTTAATTTGAATGGATCTACGTGGGTTCAACAATTATGTCAACCTCTTCATCATAATGTGATCCAATTCCCAAGATGAATGCAATAAAGTGAGGAGTCACTCATGAAATATTTAAAGCCTATTTCCAGAGAAAATTCCAAATCGTGACAGATGCATGAACAAATGCCAAAGGCAGAAACTATACCATATATAGCCAATACCCAGTCTCAAATTGGAAGAGATATTTTAATACTATGGTGAATTAGAAGTGTAAAACATAACAAAGGGGATTCTGAGTTTTGTCCCAAAAATTGCAACAGGGGATTCTGAGTTCAGTCTCAAAAATTGCAACAGCCTGTAGAGAGTGATTATATTGACGACTCGATTTATGATGGATTGTCTACAACTTCCTTTTTTTTATAAGAGAACAAAACGATCTTACTTTTTTTTATAAGAGAAAAAAAACATCAAACATTTTCTAGAAATCATATCTCATGACCTTGCATCTCTGTGTCACATATAAAGTCTCAAAGAAACTCAGAAAGTAAAGAAACTTTTACTACTACAACTCTGTGTTCTTCCAACTGTTCTGAAATACTATATCAACTTACAAAAAACTTTTCTTTAGAGCAGATTTTCTAGATTGTTCTAAATATTCATCTTTTTTATAAGAGAAAAAAATGATCTTACATTTTTTTATAAGAGAAAAAACCATCAAACATTTTCTAGAAATCATATCTCATGACCTTGCATCTCTGTGTCACATATAAAGTCTCAAAAAACTCAGAAAGTAGAGAAACTTTTACTACTCCAACTTTGTGTTCTTCTACCTGTTCTGAAATACTATATCAACTTACAAAAAACTTTTCTTTAGAGCCTATTCTTCACAACAGATTTTCTAGACTGTTCTGAATATTCATCTTGAAGATATGAAAAATACATGATAGGTACAAACAATTACAAAAAAACAGCGAGATTGCAAAGAACAACCCTGTACATACCATTAGAAATGGATACTCCCCGAGCTGTAGAGAGTATCATTAATGTGGGGTTGGTAGAAGAGCTTTCCAGGCAAGCAGTAGCATCCCATATTTGATAATCGATCTGCCTCTTGATTCTGTTCTTTATAGGAATTCAACAAATTTCTGATAAGTTTCTTCCAAAATGTGAGGTAAGGTGGTCCAAAAGAAGACTTTTGTTGTACTCAATCTAAAATCACCTTTGAGTCACTCATTTTAGGATCATGGTTTGGAGAGATATTGGCATGCAAAATGTCCATCACCACCACGAGGGTAGAATCCTCTAGAAGATGATTCGTTACCCGATGCGTAGACTATCTTCAAAATCTGGGCAGTAGTGCATGCATATGCAACAAAGTATTTATCGCTTGCAAGAATGTATCCTGGAATCAATCCTTGGTCGGCAATTCTTGTGTGTCCTAGAGTATTCCTCAAATTGGAGAGCCGCAATGTGAAATCTGAGACTTTGTATGGGTATGGCACCACCCGGTCATCCTTTTGTTTAAACAATAAAACACGGACAACCGCGTCCTGTCCCGATTCCACTCCAAGAAGCCCTACTATCAAATGTATATTCGTAGAATATACAACAAAACAAATACAACAATAGGATTTCAGATAATAATTATTTGACTTCGCTTATGCTTGTCCGATTCCAGAATTTTCCATCCTTAATTGACCTAGATTCTAGAATATGGCTTAAATCTGTCAAATTCCAAAATATCCAGAAAAAATCTAACAATATTATATATCTCTTCATTCGTTGGTAATGCAAAACAAAATGTAGCAGTGATTTACCCACTTGGCAGTGGGGTGTTTAAGCTAAGCATTGGCGCCGACATAGATAGTGAGTCCGACATAGGGAATCAAATAACTTGCAAGTAGATAATTGAGACTATTAGCGTATGGATTAAAAGGAGGCGACAAAATGGTATTCAATGCAACGTTGATGGTTTTGGAAAAATTTGAAGCACTCAGATCAGTTCGGGTCTAGGAAATCTGGGCACAGTTTGCTTCAAATCCCTGTGTTGGATACATTGAAGAATTAGTACAAATATTATGTTTTTATAGATACTAATTTAATGTAAAATTTATAGCGGTAGTAGTTGGAATCCATCTGGGTCAACAAGATCCATCTAGATAACAATTCCTCTGGATTAAAAATAAATAAAAATAGCAATTCTGAGAGCAAACTATAATAACAGAGGAACTCATGAGATTAACTGAGGTGACCAACTTCCTGGTCAACAAATTCCTTGATGACCTCTAGGAGGAATGGATCGAGGTTAGCCTTTTGTTCGCCTATGGGAGGTGGTCCACCGCTTACGAGCTCTGGTGCAACCTTATCTAGTCCATAACCAAAGACTGACCATAGGAAAAACTCAACTTCCAAGTATTCTAGATTTATAGGAAATTCAGGTCAGTCTACATCCCCTCCTTTAACTAGCACAGGGGTGGAATTTAATCAAACTTACCTGCAACCATTCAGATTTCTTATGAACGGTTTCATGGATAACATAAATATTTAGCACTTGGAATTAATGCAATCTACACGTCTAGGATATAAGATAGAGCATAAATGATTGAAAGAACTTATGAAACATAACCAGAAGTGTCACCTTCTTCTCCATTGAATTGTCATATCATCAATTAGGTCTTGCATCCATCCATTTAACAATTACAAGTAAATACATGAAATAACCATGACATGAACCAGTCATTTAACCATGCTTATAACCAGTGTTAAACCATATAAATATCAGAGATATGATAGCCATTAAATCCATATATAAGAAAACACAAAAGTAAGAGAACTTAGCTTTTATTAATCATAGGCAAATCCGACTAGGTTCAGGACTTCCACGTACCACCCAACCATAGACATGGTTGAACCAAATATCTCTTTCATCCAATCACCCCCATGACATATCCCAAGCATGAATGTGCGATCTCATAGAAAAACCAATCCAAGAACAACCAAGGGAATCCAGAGGTTAAACCACCTCCACTGTCATCAAACCGCGATCACACCAAAATCGGTGCTCTGATCATAACCTAACCGAACTTGGAATGCCATCCGGAATCCATCACTATTCTTGAGGGATTTTCCATATCCTTGTCTCTCAGTCTTTACCGTAATCAAATCTTGGATCATTAGGCCCTGAACTGAGACCAGTCTCTCAGGATTTACTGTAATCCAAACTTGGATCACTAAGCCCTAAAGTGAGATTTCTCCCTCAGGATTTACCATGTGTCCTGCCAAAACTGGTCAAGGGATTCCTAGGCCTTTGGGAATGAAACTTGAGACCACCTTTGCCCCAGATTTTGAAATCCATCCGGAAAACCAAAGCTCAAAACCAAGATAAACATCCCAACATACCATGGCATCCAAAAAAAGGCAAGGCTAAGATGAAAACCATTGTCATAACCCAACAAAATCATGCCACCGACAACAAGAGAAACATACACCAACATGCAAATCCATGCATGTTCAAACCAGCTAGGAAATCACACATGCAAAAGGTTACCTATAAGTATTCCTGCTGAAGTTGCTTGATCATGCCTTCCTTTCCTTGAGAGAGAGAGAAAATAATGAGAGAGCTCCAAAATTGAACTGACAAAAGTTTAGAAAAAGTTTTCCCACTGATCCTCATAAGCCTTTTTATTAATGAGGCCTCTAATTTCTTCATTTTCCATTATTTTCCTTAATTTCATCCTCACATGCAACCTCTGACCTTTCACCTTACTTTTCTCCTAATTTCCTTTATTTCATAAATAAATTTTCCAAAAATGCATTTTTTTCCTTTTAATGCCTTTGCCTTATCCTTTGCCATTTTTCCTTAGCCAAAACACACATTCAGTGATGCCCACTAGGATATCTTTTCCCAACATTGAGCTTGGAATAAGTGTCCCTTAACCGTGGTCTTATTTTGCCTTTATTAACTTTTATTACATGAACTTTTCACCAGGGTTGTTACATGTGACCTTTGATGAGAATGTTTCCTATTGGAAATCTAAGGAGTTCCCATGGACTCTAGTGATGAGGAAGAACACGAAGCTCCCATGTAAGAAGGTTCAAGTCCATCCAA
>APFE031606455.1:0-13340 GCA_000404065.3 Pinus taeda | reverse complement strand
ATGTGATGGATGGTGGATGATATCCATAAAGTTCCATAAATGGGGTCATTTTTTTTGCAGTATGGAAGGAAGCGTTATACCACCATTCAGCCAAAGTCAACCATTTGACCCATTGTGTCTATTTATCAGATACAAAGCAATGAAGATATCCTTCCAAACATTTGTTTACTATCTCAATTCTCCCATCAGATTGAGGATGATAAGATGAGCTATGAGCTCACTGAGTACCAAGACAAGAAAATAATTATGTCCAAAAAATTCCAGTGAAAATGGGATCTCTCTTGCTTAAAATAATATTTGCGTTTCCATGTAGCTTTTGAATTGTTTCCATAAATGCAGTAGAAATTGTACTCGCTTTAAATGGATGAGATAATGCACAAAAGTGTGCATACTTGGTTAGTCTATCAACTACCACCATGATAACACTCCTTCCTTCAAACTTGGGTAAACCCTTGATAAAATCCATTGAAACCTCCTCCCAATGTTGGCTTGGAATGGATAAAGGTTGTAATAGACCTAGGGTCTTAATTGTTTCAACTTTATTTTGTTGTCAAACCAAACATTCTACCACAAACTTTTGAATATCTAATTTAAGGCCACCCAAAAAAATCCTTCTTAACCCCTGTGGTAATTTTGAAATCCAGAATGCCTCCTAAGGGAGAGTGTGCAATTCCCTAAGAATATTTGTATTTGAGTGGTAACTTACATAGTGTTATAATCGATCTTTGTACCATAACGAATCATCTTCCAGCTAATGGTTAATCAGTATGTTTACTGGGGTTTCTGTTTGTAACTTTAAATGATTGCCGGCACTTCACTTTTTCATCATTACTCCATTCATCCTTTGCTTCCATTTATCGAATCTGTTGGATATATAGAAATGGTGCCAAGAAAATGCTTCCAACATCCTCATCCTTTTTGAGAATTGCATCTGCGCACAAGACATGTTGCTTCCCTTTTTTTGTAATGATTTCAAAGTCCATAGCCCAACAATCTGTGACCACATTTTGCTACTCTTCTGAAGATAAATCTTTGTTCTAAAAAGTATTTAAGACTATCATGATCTATTTTTACCTTGAAGTGTCTTCCCATTAGGTAGGGTTGTCATTTCTTAAGTGCATGTAGTATTGCCAACATTTCCTTCTCATAAATAGCTTTGTGTAAATACTTTCCTTTGACTAGACAACTTTCGAAAGCAATGGGTATTTCTTCTTGCATTAAAACAGCACCAATTCCATTTCCTGAGGCATTACATTCCACAATAAAGGTTTTTGTGAAGTCTGGTGTAGCTAAGACCAGTGCTTGGCACATTGCCTCTTTAAGATGTTCAAAGTCCTTCGTTGCTTCTGGAGTCCATGAAAATGCATCTTTCTTCAATAATGTTGTTAGAGGTACTACTATTCTCCCATAATTCTTAGCAAACTTGCGATAATACCCTGTCAATCCAAGAAACCTCGTAGATTCTTTATGGATGCAGGGATTTTCCATTCCTTAATGGTTTTAATTTTGCTAAGGTCTACCTTAACACCTTCATGAGATACAATATGACCCAGATATTCCACCTCTTGTACTCCAAAGAAACATTTGGAGCTTTTTGCATATAATTGTTTCTCCTCCAATAGTTTGAGCACCTTATCAACATGTTGAACATGATCCTTCCAAGACTTGTTGTAGATTAGTATATCATCAAAAAATACTAACACAAATTTTCTACGGAAAGGTTTGAAAATGGAATTCATCAAACCTTGAAATGTAGAAGGTGCATTGGTGAGGCCAAAAGGCATGACCGAAAGTTCATAATGACCCTCATGAGTTCTAAATGTTGTTTTTGGAATGTCTTCAGTATTCATTCTAATTTGATGATATCTTGAACGAAGACCCAACTTGGTGAAGTAAATTGATCCATTCAATTCATCCAATAATTCATCAATGATAGGAATGAGAAATTTATCTTTAATAGTGAGCTTTTTGAGCTCCCTATAATCTGGACACATGTGCCATGATCCATACTTCTTGTGAACCAATACTACCGAAGCAGAGAAAGAACTTTGACTAGGTTGAGTTATACCATCCTCTAGCATTTCTACAACCATAAGCTCAATTTCACTCTTTTGGGCATAGGGATATCTGTAAGGTCTGATGTTTGGAGGAACACTTCCTGGAATCAAATTAATAGCATGATCATGATCACAAATAGGTGGGAGGCCTCTGGGAGTCTCAAATACCTTGGAATGATTGTCCATGACTTTTTAGAGATCTGGAAAAATAGATGATTTCGATGTGAGAACCTCTAGTGAACATAATTGTGAAATGATGCCTCGTTGTTCTTTCTTTATAAGCTTTGTCATTCCGTTAGCGCTGATTATCCTTCCCGGTTTCCCTGTGATACCCCTTAATTCACCATCCTTTCCTTCTGAATAAAATTTCATGAAAGTTCTTGAAAATTAAAAGCTATTGTACCCAAGGATTGTAGCCATTGGACTCCTAGTACAACATCAGCACCACCCATTGGAATGGAAAGCATTGGGCTATTCAATACATATTCTTCCATGGATAGCTTGATATTATGCACTTTCCTGAGCAATATATGGTTCCTCCACTTGCAACAATCACTTGACACTCTAGTGCTGGATATAGGAAGCAATTCAATTCCTTGGCTATCTTACAATGAATAAAATTATGGGTACTACCCAAATCAATCAACACTATTACCTTTTTCTTCTTGATTTACCCTTCTATCTTGATAGTTTGAGGAGTGGTAATTCCAGCCAATGCATTACAAGATATGGTCGGATTCATTTCTTCTTTCTCTAAGGTTTGTTCCTGGTGTATTTCCTCTTCTTTTGACGTTTCTTGTTCCTTTTCTTCCTCCTCTTCACAATCTATGTAAAATAATTTCTTCTTAGCACACTTATGACCTTTAGTGTATTTGCTATCACAACTGTAACAAAGCCCTTTTGCTCTTTTTTCTTCCAATTGTTTGGTGTCAACCTTGTATTGTGAATGACTAGGTCTTTTTTTAGATTGTTGTGGTAGGCTACCCTTGTTGCAACATTTTTCTTCAAATCTTGCCAACCTGAAACTCCTCTAAGAATCGGTTCCCAAAAGGTGGAACCTCATGTTGGATTTATCCTTTAAAGTCCCTAATGCACATCAATCCTAGCTCCCTCTAGAATATATTTTACCACTTACAATATTCAATTCTTTGGAAGTCGCTAAATGTGCTCCATCATTGAACCCTTGTTTGAGAATTATAAAATTAGCACAAGAATGTTGCTTTTGTATCCTCGAATGTGTATCATTTCATCATAAAAGAGCCCAATGTGACAATTGTTTACCAAGAAAAGCCATATAAACTGATTTGGTTCCAAAATAAAAGTTGCAATGTGTAAACCTTTGTGTGTTTTGGACATATGGAGATCGAAAAAAATTATCCTCTGTAGTACCATGTTGCGGATCCTTGTCATCAAAATTCCTCTATCGATCTTTGGAACATGGTGGTTCTTCAATCCAATGTTAGAGTCTATGAAATCATGATTAACATTTATTTTGTTCTCATCATGGGTTTCCTTTACTAATTTTTCACCATTAGTAAGCATTTATTATATATTTTTTGTCAAATCTTCCATCTTAGCTTCCATGCCTTTATTTAAATCATCCATCTTAGCTTCCACGCCATCCATCTTACCTTCTACGTCATTCATCTTAGCTTCTATGTATTTCTTTAAACCATCCATCTTAGCTTCCACACCATACATCTTAGCTTCTATGTCTTTCTTTAAACCATCCATTTTAGCTTCTACCACTTTTTGTGCGAGTGAAATTTGTTTCACTTGTTCTCGTAATTTTGATATATCATGTCGCATTTCTTCCTCTTCTTCATGAGTCATGCTAGAGCTTTCAGGTTGCTTACTAGGTGTTTCCATTTTCTTTCTTCGGGGCATCAATTACTGATAATAATGCTTCACTAGTCCCTTTGAATTTCTTCAAACTAATTTTTCAAACCAAACTTATGCAAAAATTTAAAAAAATACACATCTTTTTTCACTTTGTAGGAGCTCGATATTGAACAACTGTAACTCTGTAATTTCTAATCTCCAAGGTCTTAAATTGTGACCTGCAGCATCCCTTTGTTCCCTCTTTCTAATGCCACTAGTCTGTTTGAAATTGGATTCTTCAAGAAAGAGTTATGCCCCAACTCCCAAGATGACCTTCTTATAAACTTGTTCAATAGAGCGAACTTGTACAAAGTGTCACATGTTACTTTTTCGACCTTCGGACCTACATCACCTCCATTTTTTTGGCTTGAATTTCTAGTTCTTGTCTTTTCAACCTCATCAGGATGAACACTTTCAAGTGTCTTTGTCAGCCACTTTAGGGGACCTTTCTCAGATGGTCCAGGCTTCTCCGTTGATTGAGTTGGAACTGAATCAAGATTGACTCTCCCAATTCTATCAGTCACATCACTCAAAGTATCATTCGTTGTTGGAGTTTCATGTGGGGGAGAGAGTGCTTCAGAAGAAGATTCCACAGGTTTATCTAGTATAGGAATCCCCCCTTCAAGATGTGGAATCTGATTATCAAATTCTTGAAATGATTTTTCTTTTGCGAATCTATCTAAGCGATCAAGTTGTTGCTCAACAACATTGTCAGTTTTGGATGATTCAAGGAATATTACATCTCTAGTTACAACAAATTTTTTATTTACTTCATCATAGAGGTGGTATGCTTTGGAGGTGTTTGAATACCCCAGGAAGATACACTTATGACTTCTTGCACCACGTTTGTTTCTATGTACCTTTGGTATCAAGGCATAACATGTGGAATGAAATACCCTGAGATGTTTTATTGAAGGAATGTGTCCATACCACATTTCATATGGAGTCTTGTTTCTTATAGCATTAGATGGACATCTATTCTTTATATATGCAGCACATAGAGCTACATTAGCCCAAAACATCATTTTTACATTTTTGAAAAACATCATGGAGCGCACCATATTTAAGATTGTCCTATTCATTCTTTCATCTACTCCGTTCTGTTGGGGATTACAAGGCACAGTTGTTTGATGTTTGATACCATGTTGGCAAAGATAGTTTTCAAATTCATTTGAAGTGTATTGTATTCTTTTCCATTATCAGTGTGAATAGACCCAATATGAGATTGTGCATCATTTTCAATCCATTTATGAAAATTCTTGAATGCTTGAAAAGCATCAAATTTGTTCTTCAATAAATAAACCCAACACATTCTGGTGTAGTCATCAATAAATGTCATGATATATTTATTTCCATTTGCAGAAGGAACAGGCATTGGACCACATAACTCTGAATGAATAAGTTCAAGCTTCCTATGTGCTCTTGAATGTGAGTCATGAAATGACTGTTTGCTATGCTTTCCTAGAATGCAAGCATCACATTGCTTAAGTTTTCTAGGAATTGTAGGCAAACCAGCAACACCATTTTTCTTCAACAAGCAGAGACTGTCATAGTTCAAATGTCCAAATCTAGCATGCCATTATAAACTTGATGGAAGTGTACCTTCTTCATGATGAGAATTGCATGAGAAATGTTGTGCATGAGCAGAGGTTCCTTGTAGTTTGAGAAGCCTTTCTTCTTCTATTCCCCTCATGACAAGTGAGTGGTCAGATGTTTTTCTTACCTCAAACTTGCCCAAACATATGAATGGAGTGACCTTGCTGGCGGATGTGGACCAAGAACAGCAAGTTTCTCTTGAGCTGTGGGAGATATAGAACATGATCCAGAAGAAAGTCTGGAAGACCAGGCAGTTTAAGCCTGATTGTGCCAAGCCCTAATGGCTTGATTTTTTATTGATCTGCAAAGTATACTGCTCCATCAACATTCTCAGTGAAATCTTCAAAAAAATTCTTTTCTATGAGTCATGTGGCAGGTTGCTCTTGAATCAAGCAACCAATCATTTTTCCATGAAGCAAGTGAAACATTAAACAAATCATCAAAAATAAGGCAAGACTTGTCTGTAAAGGTTATTCATCTTGGAAGGTTCGGACCCAAAGTGAAGCCATAGTGCAGACAACGACCTGTTGCAAAGACTACAAGGACAAGGTTTGGTAAAGAAGTCCTTGGAAGCAGTATAATACAATCAAACGTTTCTTGACAAAGTAAATCTATATGGTCAAAGCCCTTGGGGTTGGTGCCTTCGAATTGGAAGGATTGGTGTCCTTGGAGTTGGTGCTCCTAAATTCAAGGTTGGTGCCTTGGTAAAATACGGTTGGAGCCGTAGAGGTTCGAGCCTCATCAAAGTCCAAGTTGGTGCTTGGCAAAAATTCATCAGATATTGTATTCCATCTTTTTCTATATTTAATAAAATCATTTCTTCAATTAAAATTGTAAAGAATCTAAACTGGTAATAATAACAATTGAAAAGAAATATTGGTTCACCCCCCTCTTAGTATTTCCAACATCTTGAAGATGTCAACTCCACTGACAGCTTCAAACTATCTCCAAGATATCTCCAACTCCAACTCCAAGCCTCCAAGATGACTACTCCAGCAAAAACTCAACATTCTCCAAGCTCCCAATCAAACTCACAAAAACTCCAAATGAGATGTGTGAGACAAATGAGAGGCACAAGCTCTTTTTAAAGGCTTGAAAAACAAAACACCCTAGAAGATTCATAAATTGCGCTGCGTGGTTCCTTCGCAGCCTTGGCAACTAACCGACCAGTTTAGGACGATACCGGTCGGTTTGACCATAAATCAGTCGGTTTCGCCCTTAACCGATCGGTTAGCACCAGTTATTGTGGTTTCTGGGCAAAGGGAGGGGTCAAACCCGGTTTTTCTGTCGATTTTACTCGGTCAACTAGTGAACCAGTCGGTTTGACTGGTTACCGATTCAAACCGATCAGTTTTTAAAACACTAGTGGATATTAGTCTATCTTATCTTGGAACTTCTCTTTTGTCAATTGTGGATGGTTGGATACATTCTGTTACATGTAACTACATGCTTTTAATGATATTCTTGTTTTACTTCGTAATATACATTGGACTGGGATTTTCGCTATTTTTAGGGCTAATTGTTGCATGTATTTACTGCTTTAAATTGTGGAGTTTTGTCTCTATTATAGCATCTCTCAATGTATGGGCCATGTAATGTGAACAAAATCTCCTAGGGTAACTCTATCAACGAATTGACCTTGATAAGTCATCTCCTTTGCACATCGAAGTATAAAAGCTGCAAGATTACTTCTCTTTGACCTAGAAGACTAGCGAAGTAGTCTTGAGGCCTCCTTGACCAAGAACCAAAGGGCCTCACTCATATTCATCATAAACTCCATTATCCCAAGACTAAGGCACTGATCTACCAAGAGGTGGTCACCTAAAATCACATATTTTTCACCTTTTCCTAGGTCTAGCCAAATTGGGTCACATAGGACATCATTTTCCCGACAAACTATCCCTCCAAAAAGTTTGATCTCCTAGGGTCTCCTGCGTTGTTGTCTCCTTAGGGCCTGCTCCAATTTTGAAGTCATTCTGACTGTGGAGTTGAGAGAAAATCCAAGCCCTAGCTCTGAGATCAAACTTTGCCCTAGCATCCCCAAGGCTAGTACCTCATAGGATCAATTCAACGCCTTCGAGTAAAAATTCTTTCTTTGATCCTTCCCCCACCTTATCTAGCGTAAGAACATCATTGGTTGCCATAATCTTTCCTCCTATCCTAGACTAGGCCCACTTGGTCTAGTGTGGTCCCGTTCCTTTGAAAAGGCAATTCTTCAAGAACCATTTAGGATACCAATTTCAACAAGGATTTTAGGGATTAGGAAACTCCTTCACAAGTCATATCCCATAAACCTAACCCTCAAATCCTCCCTTCCTTTCCTTAGATTATTGTACCTTGCTTAGAGAGCAAGCAAGCTCCATCCTTCAAGCTCTTCTGGGAAAGGGATTATTTGGGTCACTCATATTCATTCATTGATTTATCCCTCATTGGTGACTCCACAATATACCAGGTCTCGTCCCATCAGTGAAAGTCCGTAAATAGAAGGGAGCCTTCGTTGTGGTGACAGTGGGCTAAGTCTCCATTTGTTGCCCTTGGTCTAGCATTTTCCCTCTAGGGATCCCCTTTAACTCTCCTGCTAGTTTGAACGGTAACATTTTGGCGCTGCTTCCGGGGACACGAAACATGTGTTTGTTCCCCATTTGACATATTGACATATCATTATTGGCGACACCATTGGAAGAACGAAGCCCTTGTTCTTCATTGAACTTTAAGGTTGATGCTTGTAGGGTGAAACAAACATTTTTCTAAGCATCTTTAATTTCACCCTGGCGACTCCTACATATTTTTCATGGATACCTCAAATATGTTGTCATTCTTTGATAAATTTCTTGTTTGGACATTGCTCGCATCCCTAGGCATCCTAATCATATTGTGGGAAGGATGGTACGTGGGGTGCTCGTGTTTGATGGCAATCCACTCTCTGCAATTGACCATGTAGAAAGATTAAATGCACATGCTTCAAGAGAGAAGGTTGTTCACCAAGATGTCCTTATGTTATTGTTCATGGGATCTCTCGGTGGTCATAACTCATGGTTGCATGATCATGAACCTAAGAGTATCTCATCTATCAAAGAGTTCGTTGATGGCTTTCTTAGACATTTTCAAGTACACCCGGAACTAAGCATTCAAGAGGAAGCCTTCATCGAGCATCATCAAGACATTAAGAATCTAAGTAATGAGCAAGAAGATGAGTCCTCCTTAGGTCCACATGAAGAAAATGATGATTTTGGGGACACGTGCGCTGGGAAGGATGAGTTTATGGAAAGTGAAATTGGGACCAACCTTACCTTTCTGAAGGATATTACTCCCGATGAATCCTATTTTGAAAACCTTAAGAAAGATGACCCCATTAGCCCCTTGGAAGATGACATTGACAATTATTTCCACATTGAAAAGGAGAAATGGGAAATTGTTGGTCCTCAATTTGATTGTGCTCCCATTTACGACCCCGACAAAGACGATGAGGATGAGATTTATCTTCCCTTCCCCTCAAGTACTATTTATGATGACATACCCATTGATACCCTTGGGAAGGAGAATCTTCATTTGCCTTTGCATAAACAGGAGTAGTTGGAAGTGATCATTTTTCCTTTTAACAGAGACCCAATCTTTGATACTAAAGTAAATGATAAGGCTCCCACTTCTCCTGAGTATGATTTTATGTTCAAATCACTTGAGCTTTTAGATATGATTTTGGGAAAGCAAGACCCGTTGAATACAATACTTTTTTCTCCCTTTTTCCTATTGGTCATCATCTTGGGTCTTCATCAAGTGATTCCTTCACCCCTGGTCATATGATCTCAAGTAATTGTGAGTCCTTTCCCCCTCCAGAGTATAGAGTCAAGGAAAATCCCATCATTGATAATACTTTTCCTCCTTGGACGCACCATCATGGTTTTGATCACTCCATAAACTCCCCTCTCCAATGTAATCATCATGTGCAACCTACTTGTGTTTCTCCATCTTGTTAGCCTCCCTTTCCTGCTAATCATAACTCGATGAAGGCCATAAGCCATGACATAAATAATAAGGACAATGGTGGAAGTGATATCTCGGAGGTCGCCATCCATCGAAAGTTTATGAGCTTGGTTGTTGACATCTCTATATTTTGGTTGCAAGAGAAGATCTCGTGGACTAGATTACATCCTTTTCTTACCTCTTCTCACATGATCATCCATATGTGGGCATCATATTTTCCCACCTCCCACCCACAACATCTTCCAAGTGTTTGGGTTTGCATTCGCTTTGGGACTTGTTGCATGAGTAATCATATAAGCAGGCATATTTATATTGACTTGACGATATGATGGTCGCACTGCCTTTATGATTACACTCAATAATAGCTTCATCATATGCATGTTAGGGTAGGATGCATTGCATGCTAATTTCTGTATTAGAACTAACGTCATATGATATTTCTCATGATAGGTAGATGCATACTTGCGTATTTTATTTTATGTTGATTTTATGGCCTAACATATAGCATGTGAGATCATGAGATGTCGCGAAAGCATGTTGCCTCGTGCTTTTCCATCTATTATTTGTAAAGGTGACAGGTCTACGGTAACCAAGAGATTGTTGCAATTCTCATGACCTCCCATTCGAATAGCTTCACCCACCCACTTCGAGAGAGATCACGTCCCAGTTGGAGTCATATGTCACCCCCAATTTTGTGGGTGATATCCGGAGGAGAAATATTTTCTCCAAGATGATCCTCAACTAGCAGCCAACAGCCCCTTGCAGCCACAAGCTAGCTCATTGTACCATTTCTCCGCCACCTAAGCCATGTTAGAATTAATGGAGAATAGGCTATTATTGTTACGTAGTTGTGATTTTCCTTTCTATAATTATTCAGTTCCTATTCTCCTAGGATATGATTTGATGTCCCTAACAAATTGTACATATTTAATATTCAGATTAATGTGACGCTGAGTGTGGCATTTTGCCTGAGGTAGCTCCTAGTGATCCGCACCTGTGAGCCCCTCTTGTTTTGGTTTATCATTTCATGTCTTCCCTATGCAACTCTTGACATGGTATCAAAGCTGCAGGGTTGTCGATCCTGTACGCTGAGTGAAGGGTGCGATTGAGGCGAAATCGTCGCGTGGTTTGGGTGGAAAAACGCGACGATCGCATTGTAACACTCCACACGGGTTTCATTTTAAAAACTCGACGCGAGTTTGGGTGGAACATCACGACTTCGTGCTGAATAGTTGCGACGAACTTCGCAAATCCTTGGTGGATAAGCGTGTCGACCTTGACGTGAAGAAAAAACGAGTTGCGTATTTTTTTTCTTGTGGTGGGTTGCGTGTTTAAGCAAGAGTTGTTGCCTGCTGGTGATTGTGGATCGCCGGTGAATGCGGACTGTGCCATCTTTGTGACTGAGGAGATTTGCTACCAATTTTCAAAGGAGGAAGAGCCTTTGCTAGAAACAAGCATTGTTGCTATCCAGTTTTTTTTTAGGTGTAGTCGGCTTGTAAAGTTTGTCTGTGGTTGCAGGTGTGAGCTGTTAGACGTGCATTCGGCCACAAATACGGGGCCTCCAGAGTCAGTGACAAGGTTTGAAGGCATTGAATTTGGTCATCGTATCCAGCAAGGATTGAAGGTGTCCGCTGGTACTGCCAAAAAGGTCATTGTATCCGCAGGAGATGTGGAACGCTTGTAAATCTAGAATGTTTGTAAGCTTGGAGCTACAGGAGAGCCAGTGAAGGAGATTCACTCGAGAGTGAATGTGTTGAATCTGCATTGTGTTTGAATCAATGACCTAAGACCAAATCCCTGAACAGAGTTCGACTGCGTAGGAATGCAAGAGGAAACGAGGATCTACATTCTATATGAGAGCCTTGGTTGATCTACAATTGTTGCAGCAATTTGCTCCCGGTTTGGTTCGTGGCTTGGTAATACGCGGAACATTTTGTTCACCCGCCATTTTTTTAATATTTGTTGAGGTGGCCCCTTGCAACAAGAAGTTTGAATAATTATCGTTTAGATAATTAAAGTTTTTTTTAATTGAAGTTTTTTAAATCTTTAATTAAAAATATGGAGGCTCTTATTATTTGATAAAAGGGGGTGGTTTTTTAAAGGCAATTTGGAGTGATCATTTTTTTTAAAGAAGATCTAGGGTTGGTTTTAAATTATTGAAGTTTTTTATTCATCCAAAATGAATAATCAAATTGTTGAAGCTTATCTCAATGAGAGTAATAAGCTTGATGGTTCCAATTACACTAATTGGAAGTTTAAGCTCCAAACTCTGCCTGAGGGACAAAATGCCTATGGCATTGCCACCAGTGATGAGGTCAAGCCGACTACTACAACTGGTGGATTGAATACAGCAATTCAAGACTGGGAGAAAAGAGAGATGAAGGCAAAGGTTCTCCTAAAGTTATCAGTGAAAGATTGCATCATCCCTTGCATTCGGGCGTCTAAGACGACGAATGATATATGGACGATTCTCAAAGAAATGTAAGATATCAAGAACACAAGTCAAACTTTGTACCTCAAGAAGAAGATTCTCTCCATCAAGATGGAGGAGAATGAGTCTGTTTCTACATTCATATCCCAGATAAAGGAGGTTAAAGATAAATTAACTGATATTGGTGAGAATGTGTTGAATGGTGATCTGGTGACAATTACCATGAACGGCATGACGAATGATTATCAGATGTTTATAACGGGATTGAATGCAAGAGAAAAGCCTCCAGGCTTTGAAGAGCTTACTGGGATCTTGCTACAAGAAGAAGAAAGGAGGTTGTCCCTCAAACCTCAAAATTCAAATCTTGCATTGATGACCAAGTTCAAGCCGAAGGGGAAGTAGTCGTTGATCACAAGAAAGGCAGCGTAGCACGAAAAAGGACACCACAAGGTATGACCTCGCATAAACATCACTCTGCTCCTAAATGTTTTTATTGTGGTAAGATAGGCCATATCGCTAAATTTTGCCATAATAAAAAGGCAGATGGGGAGAGGTACAAGCAGAAAAGATATGCAAGTATCTAGCTGATGCAGATCAGAACCAAGATGTCAGATTATTTATGGTTGAGACTGCACTAGCCACTGAAGAGGATGAATCAGATATTTGGTTCGTAGATTCTGAAGCCTCCTCACATATGACAGGTAAAAAGCAATGGTTCAAAAATTTTAAAGAATCCAACACTAGAGTAAAAGTATACCTTGTAGATGATAGAGGGTACGAGATCAAGGGACATGGAGATGTCCTTGTCACTCTCCCTGATGGAAACATTAGGAATATATCTGATGTGTGGTATGTACCTGGTATTAAGAAGAACCTGATTTCCGTATCAAAGATTACAGATCAGGATCTCAAGGTAGAATTCTTTAAATCTTATTGTATTATTAAAGACTTGTTGGACCAGATGAAGCCTATTGCTACAGGTGTTTGTATAGGAGGACTCTACAAACTGGATGTGAAGAGTACACCACAGCAAGCATTGATGTCATCGGATACGTCTGCTGAAAACTTGTGGCATCAGAGACTTGGGCACATAAATTTCAGTGATCTTCTACTGTTGTAGAACAAAGGTATGGTGAATGGTATTCCTGTTTTGAAAAAGTTGCATATTGATTGTGAAGCATGTGCATTCGGTAAACAGCATACAGATGAATTTCTTGTTCTTAAATATAGGAAACAGAGGGATACACTCGAACTTGTACACACTGATTTATGTGGGCCTATGCAGACAAGATCGTTAGGTGGGGCCTACTGTTTTCTAATCTTTGTTGATGATTGTACAAGATTCACATGGGTGTATTTTCTTAGACAGAAGAGTCATGCCTTTGAGTATTTCA
>APFE031606448.1:0-60355 GCA_000404065.3 Pinus taeda | reverse complement strand
CTAAGGGGGGTGGAATGTTATGTACCTAGGGGGGGTAATATGGGGTACCGAGGGAGGTACCCAAGGTAATAATATAATATTGGGATGGGCCATAGTAATAAATAAGGTGGTTAACCCATGTCATGTAAGGGACCACAAGTAGTTAATAATAATGTAAGGGGCCCATGGTATTAGTTGATGGTATGAGGAAACCATGGTAATGATGCATGGTATTGTATGTATGAGGCCTATATAGAGGCTAGAGACTCCACATGGAGAGATATGAAGAGAAGTATTCTTGTATGGACAGGCATATGGCTTGTGGAGTGTTCTCCTTCCTTAAGGAGTGAATGTATGGTGTTGCCCTACCTTAAGGGTTTGATAATAAAGAATCATTTCTATCTATTTTGATCTTGTTATTCTTGGGTTATTTCTAAAATCAAAGTTCCTCCAGGTTCTCCATTTTCCCATACTGCTAGTTTGATCCCAAAAGTCTTTTACTTTAGATAACCCTCTGGTATCTGTCGCTTCCTTGAGATCCCTCAAATCTTCTTTTAACAAAATAGGTTCTTGTTGCCATCTATCCTCCTAGAATAGGGCTAGGTTTCCATCTCTGATTTCCCAGAAATTGTTTCCATCTCTAATTTCCCAGAAACTATTTCCCAGAGTGACTGAGAAAAAAAAGAGGTCGTCGACACAGGACGATTTTCTAGGGTTACAGGCTTTCGAAGAGTGTTTTTTTCACCATGGATGGTCGCAAAGGAGGGGGCTCCACTCCCTCCTACAAGCAAGCTGTGACCAACAGGGGTAAAAAGCCTATGGAGAATGATAGAGGTCCTTCAGAAGGAAGGCAAAGAAATAGTGAAGACGAACAAGATGGCACTAAATCGCAAGAAAATAACATCACCAAGGATAATGAGGAAGAATACAAGGAACAGAGAACTAAAGACAAAGCAAAAAAGGGACCATGTAAACCGAAAGTTGTGGTTACACCCAAAGTTGTTTTAAATGATCCTGCTCTGCAAGCGCACAAGGAACACATGCAGACATATGCAATCATTTGCAAATTCATGGGCTTATGGCCCACCGAAAAAGCTTTACAGACATGGATTAAATACCACTGGAAACCAAAAGGAAGCATTGACCTACATCTTGGGTCAAAGGGTTTTTTCACTGTGGTATTTGCTAATATTGAAGATAAGGACAGAGTGTTTGAAGGAGGGCCCTACTTTTATGCTGCAGCATGCCTCTATATGCAACCTTGGATTATGAATTTTGTTTCGGAGCGAGAAACTTTTACTTCGGTCCCGGTTTGGGTAAGACTCTACTCTCTACCTCTTGATTACTGGCAAACAGAATCCTTGGCTGCCATAGGAAATAAGTTAGGGCGCTTTGTCAAAGCTTCTGAGGCCACTAGAAGGGGAAAGTATACTTCCTTTGCTAGAATATGTGTGGAGATGGATCTCTCTGGAGCTCTACCAGATGAAGTTATTTTGGAAGTATATGATGAGGAATGAGTTCAGACAGTAGATTACAAACATATACCATTCAGATGCCGCAAATGCCATGAACATGGGCACTTATTCAGAGATTTCCCTCTTAGTAAAATGGAGAAAAAGAGTAAAGCTAACATAAGGAAAGATGAGGAAAGTTTTCACAAAGTGGCACATAAGGAAAAAGGAAGCAAAATGGGGCCAAAGAAACAACAATCAGGAGGAAAACAATCCAGTCAGAACAGGTTTCAAGTCCTCGAAGAGGAGGACGGGAGTACAAATGCAGACCAGACAAAGGAAGGAAGTCTAGTGGAGGAGGGGAAAGAGGAAGATAGTGATCAAGTACAAGAAAATATTAAACATAATGAACCTATAATGAATGAAGTAGAGATGGAGATGGACTATGAAATGACACAGAGTGAGAAGGAAATGGAGGACCAGGAACTACAGGAAATACTTGAGAAAGATAACCTAGATCTGGAAGGGTTCTTGGATCAAGGAACCAGGGAAGGCGTGGATTCGTTACCTCCAGAGGAGTTCACTAGAGTGCAACAGTTGTTTATATGGAAAACTCAAACCAAAGGGATGAAGAGACAAAGAAATAGTGACAAGCAGAGCAGCGAAGGTGTGAAAACAATGAAAAACACACCAAGATTAACACCTAGAAACCCAGGAAAGAAAAGAGGAAGAAAAAAGAAGAATGAGCTGCTGATGGAATGTGGAAAGCTAATGATAGACTCAGTTAAGATGAAAGATCTATCCAGTTACTCCTTTACAAATATTTAATAATGAAGTTTATTTCTTGGAATATTAGGGGTCTAGGCAGTAAAAGAAAACAAAGATTTCTTAGTAATAGGATGAAACAAGCAACACCGTATGTGATCTTTATCCAGGAAACTAAATGTTCCATTCAAAATATAAAAGAGATTCAGAGCAAATGTCTCAATAGACTTGAGTTTCTGGAAGTCAAAGCATAGAATACAGCAGGAGGCATTCTCATGCTTTGGAACCCCCAAAAAATTGACATTATAGATGCAGAGGAATCTAGGGATTATCTTTCAGTGGTCATGCAACCAATGGGAGATAAGGATATTTACCTGGTCACAAATGTATATGGCCCCCAAAGAATGGATGGCAAGCTCAAGCTTCTAGATTCCCTACAGGATCTCAGGGAAAGACATGCAAGAATCCCTTGGATCATGGGGGGTGATTTCAATATGATCAAATCACTATCAGAGAAAAAAAGGGGGTACCAGAATTCTAAATAAAGACTCTTGTGAATTTCAAACCTTCATAGACAATATGAAGCTAGTGGATATAGTAATGAATAATGGGACTTTTACTTGGAGCAATAAAAGAGGAGGAGAATCTCAGGTGGCCTCCAAATTAGATAGATTCATAATCTCAGAGGATCTCATGCTCAAGGACAAGGACATAGATACTAGAGTTCTACCCTTTGGAGGATCTTATCATTGGCCGATACAATTGGAAATTCAGGGCATTGGTACCCCTAGGAATAGACCTTTCAGATTTGAAAACATCTGGCTCTCCCACCCAGATTTTGGCAACAACATAGCCATCTAGTGGGTAGAAGATTTGAATATTCAGGGCACAAGAATGTTCCTTCTTCAAAAAATACTCAAACATATTAAACTCAGGCTCAAGGAATGGAATAAGAAGGAATATGGAAATATCTTTGTAGCAAAAAAATCTATTGAAGGAAAAATGCAGGAGCTCAACCAAATCCTAATCATGGAGGGTTTTGATAAAGATAGAAGTCATCAGGCAACCAAATATCATCAAGAATGGAAGAACTTATGTAAACAAGAGGATATTTTTTGGAGGCAAAAATCTAGGGTGCAATGGCTAAAAGAAGGAGAACGAAACACTAGATTTTTCCACAGATCCACTATGGCGAACAAAGCTCACAACAGGATTTCTTCGATCAAGGATGAGGGAGGTATCCTTCTCAATTCTCATGAAGAAATATAAGTAGTGTTGGTTCAACACTTTCGTGGTATTGCATAGGAAACCTGTTCAGACAGGGAGCAATCCATCAGGGGTATATCAAGACATATACCCAAGTTGGTTTCCAGAGAGGTGATGAGCCCCAAAAATGGGTAATTATATGGGATCATTTAGCCTCCTAATTCAACTTAATCCACCATTATCATTAGTTTATTGCATGTTTTTGACTATATTTATGCTAATAGAGTGAATTGGGTTAGTCATTATGCCAACAAGTCTAATGTGTGCTTTATGCAGTCTTTTTGGTCAATTTGGAGACAAAATCAAAGGTTTAAATGAGCACTTGGCAGCGAAATTCGTGGAGCGGATTTGTAGGAAGGTGTCCCTTCATTTATGAGCCCTTACCTCGAATTATCCACCAGCAGCTTGGAGTTCAAGGGTCACCACATCGATTATCACAAGGGCAACCGAGCAAGGGCTAGTAAAGTTGTTGTTAACTGCAAGTTTTGGCGGCCGAGTCCCTAAAGTTTAGGAGGTATGTTGGGGTCCTCAATTTGTATAAATAAGAAGGCTTAGGTGTTGAAAAGTGTGCAACAAGAAATGCTTGTTGAGAATGCAACAAGATGATGGAGCTTAGTGGAAAGGAGTCGCCTTCACTAAGTGGGCCCGCAGGCTATTTTTGGGGCAAGTCTATTTTTAGACTATGTCTATTTTTAGACATATGGATCATGTCTATGGATTGCAGGTTGTTGTTTATGGATAATTGATAAAGTTGGGAAAAATAGATGGACTTCTATTTTTAGATCACAGCGGAGTGACTGCTCAGTCTAAATATAGAACAGTCAAATATTATTAGCTCATAATAATATTTGGACTATAAACTTTGTCTTATTCTCTTGGCGCACTTCAGTTCGAGCTACGGATGTGGCACATGCAATTGCATGAAGGAAATACGTGGTTCTTATGGGTTAGTTGAATATTTGCATGCATGACTTCAGTTAGAACTCAAGTGAGTTGAGTTTAGTGACTGGAGGTGCAGTTGATGGAGTTGTGTTCAGTTTAGCTTTGTTAAACTGGTTGTATTTAGTCTAACTGGCAAATAGACTAGAGATGAGTTGGGTGAATTAGTTATCAATTAATTCACAAGTTATTAACTCATAATGCAACTATAGAATACATCAGTTAACTCAGTTGCATGTCAGTGCATGTTCAGTTCAGCAGGGACAGGTGTTAGAGGATCAGATTGCTATCAGTTGTGACTATAGCTGTGCATGACGATTTGCACAATCAGTGGGATTGAGTTTCCAATGAGGATTGCGTGGTATATCCAAGGGAAATACGAATTTGGATCATTCATTCATCAGTATTCTCTTGCAAGATTGCGCAGTGGAGGCAAGCAAGCAGCGGGGGATATTTGGAGATCAGATCTGAGCTGTATTGTGTGTAACAGAGGTGGAGATACTTGTGAGAAGTATTATGCTGTGTAATGTTACATGAATCAATCATTAATATACAGATAGTTGGGGTTTTTAGCGAGATGCTTTCCCCGGGATACATACTGTGTTAATGTGTGAATGCTCTTGATGTTTTATTGTTATTGATGCTGCTATATTGATGATCAACGTAGAGGAGCTTATGTATTGTGTATGTTTTCCGCAATAGTACATGATCAGGATAATCTCCATTGAATATGTGTTAAATTATTCAAAATTTCTACACCCTGCTATGGGGGCTGCACCTAAAGTTCCTGGAGTTGCGCCCTGAGTGCCCCCAACACATTCTGTTGCTCCTTCATTGCTTCCTAGTGCACCTCCCTGGTGACTTCACGAACTCTATCAATGATGTCGTATAGGTCACCCTCGGTCAGTGTAATAGGTTCCCCATCTAATTTGGAAGCCATGGTCTTTTTCCTGGGCCCTGTCCGTTCCGTATTGTGCGGCCGCTTTAGCAGTGTTGATGATGTGTGTGTGTCCGCACCTACCACCGTGTCATATGTCCCTTGTCTTGTGGCCAGGTCCAGGCTTCTTTCTTCCTATGTCGTGGTTGCCTCAGATGCTGGTGCTGCTGTTGCCTTTTCTGCGGCGACCTTCGCTATGTCATGGGAAGCCCATACTTCTTCAGCTAGCTGCTCATTTTTCTTCTGTTGTGCTAACTACTTGGCAACATCCTTTTATCTTTGAATCATTGTCTCATCACGTGCCGCTAGATTTGGGTTGTGCCATTCGGGTGGCCATGACTCAAGAACCGAGAACATTGCATCACCGATTATGATGAATGGGAGTTTGGTCTAGTTCTGCTCTGGATCTTTCTGTGCCCTAATATACACATTATGCATATCTACTTTAAAGTCTGGAAAGCTCTGCAAACTGTCATATACCATGGGGGATAGGCATGGCTGTTTGTTGATCCACATTCATATGCTCGCCTCCATCAGTATCCAAAAGATCTTGATCTTGCGGATGTGTGTGGCGTGCCTTCTCACCCAGAGCGACACGTATTTCACTGCCTCTAGCAAGTCCTGGTCTAGGGGGGGAAACTGACTATCCTTCGGCAATTCCCCTGCAACTAACAAGATGGATAAGAGAAACCACATGTAGTGGAAGGTCTTACCCTGGTCCTGAGCCTCCTTGCAGTTCATCAGAAACTCCTCTCAGAGGAACTGTTCCAAGTTGAACTATACCCCCTTGGCGCATTACTTGGCCAACGCGATGACCGTTGCCAGTATTTCATTGTCATGGCATTTTCTCATCACTTTTCCTTCCAACAACTGAGTGGCTACATGCACGCCTTTGTCTTGAATGCTAGTAATCACATAACCCCTCTTCTTCTTCTCTAACTTGTATTTCTTCTTCATGGCTTCTGCGAGCACCAAGTCTCCACTTTGACCAGTTGTTTCCACAGGGTCCCTTCCCATGCAAGGAAGGTTTGAAATCCTATGAATTAGCTTTGCCATAATGGGAATCAGCTCCTCTAGCCACAAGTACCCCTCATGCACTAGGCAAAGTAGTTGCTTGATGACGAATATTGTGATTGGTTCCTAGTGAAAGTGTGGAATCCATAGTAGGTGGAGAAGCTCAGCCTCCTCCACCCTGTGCAACCATTTCCATGGCTACAGTGCTGTAACTACCCCCTCCTTGCTTTGTTTCATAAGTTGGCTAGTCCCCAAATGGGGGAACTTTTCACTGTTCACAAGGTCCCAATATTCAAATTTCATCATGGGTATGTGGCCCAGGGCTGAACCCTCAAATAGAATTCCCTCTAGGATGGGTGGGGTTTCGAGTGCGTTCTTAATGGTGTCCACGTCCTTGGGTACTTATGCCTTCCCTTTTTGTGGGGGGACATATTTGGGTAGTTTTGCTACAACGCATACTGGCTAAATGTCTTCTACCAATTCTTCATCTGGTTTAATTTCTTCTACAAAGGCCTAAAGATCCTCCTCCTCATTGTCTGTCTCAATGTTAACTGTCTTGCCCTTATCTTCGATAGACAGTTTACTGAACCACAGATTTTGCGGAGACATATGGATTGGTCCTACCATTTGTGGATCCTTTTTGGGCCTGAGCATCCGAGGTGATTTAGGGATTTCCAGTGCATCCACTACCGGTGGCGTAGAGCTCTGAGCGGCTCCCTTGGTTGTTGACATTATACTGACCAGGGAATTTTGTGTCTCCTTTGACAATGTTTCAAACCATAGACTTACTCTCACAATCTCCAAATTCGTCAGGTTCATACCCACTTGATAATGCAACAACTAAATTTTGAAAATGCCAAGGGTTGTTCGGTGGAGAGCCACCTATGATTTATAGGCCCTTTTGAATTCAAATTCGATCGTTCCCCCCACATTCGGCTCATTAATGTGAGAATGGGGGTAGATAGTCCCAATTCTAGTTTTGACTTTGTGTCATAATTTCCCGCCTCGTTGCCTTAAATTGGACATCTTGTCATGAACAATGAAACCAATGGTCACCTCCCAGCCTATCCGCACAGTAGCATGGCTCCCTATGCATGGTCGTGACCCTTGTGACATACCGATCTTGTGCGAAACCTCCTTATCGCGCAGCTCCCATAAAAACTCTTTTATAGCCCCTCACTCTCTTTCAACTGCTTGCAGCGCTGAGACTGTGCTTCCTATAGATAGTCAGGTAGTTGTACCCGTGGTGCGAGGCTTCAAGTCACCTTTCAACCTGGTCCGCGAGCCTCCCTTAGTTACCCTCACACCAGTCAAAACCTCGCATTCTTCCTTATACGGTGCACTCCCCTAGTTACTTTGTTTGATAATGTGTGGCTATAGCCATGGTAGCAGAGCTAGAAATTCTCGGCGACAATATTCTAATGTGGTGGTATGGTTGCCCATATCTTGTCCTGCCCTTTCGTCGACGTGACATGTTTACATGATTTCGGTCTCCACTTTTCTAATTTCCACGTCTATTACCATGCTTTTCTACTTCAGTCATACCCGATCTTCTTCGAATTCATGAAGCTCAAGGTTCCCTCATTGAATGGCTTCTTGAATTTGCATATGTTTTTCCTCATGCAGTTGCATACTCTCTTCGCTCTAGTCCTCGCATGCTGTCGCAATTATGGGAGTTATTGCATGAGGATTCTTTCCCAAAGCTACCACCTAGACTCTACTCATCTTCTTCAGAATCATTTCCTTGCTCAAGTTCTTGCGCATGGCCCTATAGGCCTATCAGACTACTAGCACGCAAGTCCCAATCAGTTTGTCCCACCTAGTAAACTTTTTTCATGTTTCCGCATATCTTTGTGAATGCCTCGACGTGGAATATTTGTGGTGTGCGTCGCTTTTCCTACTGCCGTGTCAAGTTTTGATTTTTGATCCTTTTGTCCCACCTAGTAAACTTTTTTAATGTTTCCGCATATCTTTGTGAATGCCTCGACGTGGAATATTTGTGGTGTGCGTCGCTTTTCCTACTGCCGTGTCAAGTTTTGATTTTTGATCCTTAGTCTGGGATGTGCTTGCATAGCACACGTCTGTATCCATCGACACAGTTGGGCATGCAAACTGCATCATCCTGGCTGCCCGGCTCTCATTTGATGCTGGGGACTTCCAAACCGTAAGCGCAAATGTCTTCTTCATTCGTGTGAGTTTCCAATAGTCTTCTAATGTGTAATCCACCATCGTGTTGGTGTTGCGTGCAATGCCCATTCTAGCACACCATACGGTACTACACTTTCAAATTTATCTAAGAATTCATCCACCGTTGTTACCCTATCATATGTTGGCAGTTCCCTTGCTTCTGTCATCATGCACCGCAGTGATCTAATCATCATGTTGCAATTTAGCGTTGTCATTTCGTGCAACTGGTTATGCCAGCATTCTACTTCTTCATCTAAATCCGAAGTACAGGAATTGTCATGTTCCCATGAGATTCTCCCATTTGCAATCAGGTTTACCTGATCCTGGTCTTGTGCCGTTATCTGATAAATGCAATCTAGCTCATCGTCGCTGTCATCATTGCGCACAATTTCAGTGTAGTGCACTCCTTCGGCTGAATCTAGCAGAACTACTACGCATAGGGACTTTTTCTTGAATATCATCTTCGTCTTCTTCATGTTGATGACTCCATTCATATTAGTGGCCTAGTCTATTCCTAGGAATGCGGGATAAGGATTGTTATCATCAACAATCTTTATCACTTCAAATTTTTTCTGCGTGCTTGTGCCTTTGATATCAACTGTTACCCCTTGCAACCTCCCCATGGGAAAAATATTCTATTGGTTTTCCATTCGTAATCGAATAGGGGACCACTGCAACATGGGCCTACCCATGCATTCCCATGTTTGTTTGGTAACACATTTGCATCCAAACCCAGGTCTAGGATTACCTGATCCATTTCATATTTTCCAATCTACACCGTTAATCTCATTTCCCTCCCGGTGCGCAATGTATGCTTTCCTAGTTTCCGAACTACACACGGTTCACCCGACCCTACGCACCTAATGATCAACCCTTGTAGTCCTTTAACTTCCCTATTATCGCACAGTAGCTTCACGCATGTCTCTAAAAAGGTAGTAAGCATAGGAGGATCCATTCCTGGCTCTAGTTGATCCTTACTACCTAAAGTAGAGGCCTCCACGAAGCTCTTCTTAGCTTCCATAAACATCTCCTTTGCGTGTTCCAAGTCAAACTTAGGTTCCTTTGTAGGAGCCTTGCGAACCCATGTATGTTCCTCGGGCTGCTTCCCCTTATCTTCCCCTGTGGTTGTGCCACTTCTGAGCATCATGTTCACGTTGGGGTCTTCTTCGCACGGTTTAGACCTCATCATTTGGATATTCTAAGTTGAAGTAGGCTGTAGTACCCCTTTCTCACGCATCTGTGCGATCAACGCAGGACAATCTACCATTTCATGATCAAACTGAGCACAGTACGAACAAGATATTCTCGTTGGGTTGGTACAATTGTGAGCGTAGTGTCCTGGTCCTTTGCAATTGTAACAGATTAACTGTCCACATCCCCTTCCTAGTCCCATTCCTCCTCGTCCTCAAACTCAACCCTGAAATCCAGCGCGTGCCATCCCTGCGGCCGGGTCAAGGCCTCGCATTTCTATTTGCATTCTATATGTTGGGGTCCACTCCATCATTAACTCATAGCTGCAACAAGTATACTTTTTTCGTGGCCAATCAATCTACAAAAATTACAAAACAGTTGATGGGGAGTCTGTGTATGCTTTTGCAACAAGTGACAGCTATTCTTCGTGTGCTTTCCTCCTAGCTGACAGATTACACACCATAACGCAGGTGCCGCACTTGGCCCTGCCTATGCTGCTAGTCTCAATGGCATTGGTCCCCCTCCTGCCAAGTAGTTTACGAATACTGGACAATGGTCTTTGTCATGGCCCTGGCCTTTGCATTTTATGCACCACACTTCTTTGTGTGCCTCTAGCGATGGTACCCTATCTTGCTTCAAACTCTGCATCTCCAAGCATATATTCTGTAGTTGTGTGTGGATTTGTTGGACTCCTAATCCTGAATCCTGTATCAATGTTTCATGCAACCTTATCGCCATTTCCAATGCTTCGACCTGGGTTGAAAGCTTTTGCTATGATAGTGTTGTCCTCAGGTGTCGTGTCAAAGATGCCACAAACCATGCGCGGTGTTGCGCATCTATTAGTGTCATATTAGCCTCACGGATTGTACTCTTCATCCTTTGATCCAAATCCTAGGGGGTCTCACCTGGAAGCATCATGATTTATTTAAATCTGATGATTGACTATGTCTCTGATTTCAGCCAGCTAAATTCTCTATTTAGCGCATTCTGGATCTTTGTTATTCGTGCATTTGGGTGATCATTAGAGTGCTTGATATACCATGTCAGTGCACGATCCTACAGCGCGCTCACGAATGTGGACTTCTTAATGTTGTCACCCATGACCCCTTGTGCTTCCCACACTACTCTTACCATGAACTAGAATTGGTTTGGATCCTCATTCCCTACTCCTCTGAATACGGGTAGCTTGATTGCGCTTGCCATGCTAAACTATGGGTTTGGTGGAGGTGGGGTGGGTGAATATGGAGGTGAAATAGGTGAAGTGAGTGATGGCATAAGTGGAGGTGATGACTACGGAATGTGTTGCCTTATCAAACTGACCGCACTTCTCGAAGAAACCTGAGTGAGCTCTTCTTGGCTCTCTCACGAAGGTGAAACTAAGGGACTGTTTCCTAATCCCTTGGCAGCCTTGTCGGTTTTTCTACTCCGTGTCATTCCAAACATTAATGTATTCACATAGCCCACTTTTCACATAACAACATCTTAGTCCAAGTATTGAATGATTTAATGTACTTACCTCGCTTTCCCTTGAGAAAATGTCATTTTTCTTAGCTATAGCTCATGGTTGTGTCTACTGTGAACTCAGTGATATATCCCCCTATTATCCAGTCAAGCCAATGGTCCACAACTCGCGTGATCTTACCTTCTAATGCCTCTAGTTTGCACACTAACTCCGAAGTCCACACTTTCGATTGGCCAAGCTTACACCTTCCCTGGCTATCAGCTAACCTCGTGATCCACTCGTATAGTTCGGAAGGAAAGGATGTGAAGAATATCTCGTGGATTTTCATATACACATAGTGATCTAGCCACCTTTTCTCGGATATCTGCGGAGTTCTGTTTTCCTGTGTCACGAACTCGTGAAGCTTCTTGTTGAACCACTCTTCAATTTTCTTCTTTGTTGGGTTCCAATGGAACGACATTAGACATCCTTTAGGTAGATCCTGGTCCTAGCAACGAAACAATTTGTTGGCTTGTTGGGGCCTGACCCAGGTTCAAAAGTGATTTAGCCAAACAAATCCCAAAACTATCTGCCCTTTTCACAATAGTTCATGGTGCGTGGATTGAAGTCTCACCAAGTTAGTATGGGAGGGTGTTAGAACCAGGTTTCCGCACCCTAGGGATGTCTTGATGAATTTTGGGAAGTTCACGAACCAAACTTGTGCACTTGCGCTGCTCGCACAGTCGTCTGTCCTTCGCAACTTGTGCAACTGCTTCTGTGTAGCTCTGTACAGAGTGCGAAAGGGGCATTGTCTAGATCCTTAATCCTGACTGTGTGTTTATTATAGATCTTAACTTAATTATGTGGGCCCAATATTCTCATTAATCATTCAACATTCATAACAAGTGCATGTAATCATAAACAGTAAAGAGATGCATAAATATATCAAAAGCATAGACACATAATTTTCCACAATTAACTTATCTTTTATTAATCCTCTATTCAGATACAATCCCAATCCACCCTGCACACTCAGCTGTAGGTGTCCGTGCATACAATTGTGGACTCTACTAGGCCTTTGCGCACACAGCTGCAGAGCCTCTCCCTACTATTACAGCCCAAGACTTGGACTTATAGACTCAAAGCAAATTCCTCATCTGAAAACCATAGTACTTCTCCAAGCTAGGACCTAGAATTCCTTTTTCACTTAGAGCCTCGCTCTCTTTATACAATCCCATTGTCTGCGTACCATGGGTAGGCCAACACATTCTATATTAAATTACATTATTTTAGGGTGAAAAACCCTAGGCTCTCGCACTTCGCGCCCACATTTTACGAGGTCTTTACATTTCACTTGACCAAAATCCGGGCTTTAAGCCCCAAAAAACATACTATGGGGGGATCCGCTGCCCAACAGTGAGAAATGCAACTGGATTTACACCCTTTCAGATGGTGTGGTTTGGAAGCAATCTTACCAATATAATGCGAAATTTCATCGCTCAAACTTGTGATTGACTTGTTACCTGACACTTCTAAAGAATAAGCATGTTTCTTGGAATTAATCCATCGGGATGAAACCCATTGTGATGCCACATTGGCTAATGAAGTGCATAAGAAATGTATTAAGGCACAATATGATAGAAATGTCAAGCCTAGTATGTTCTCAGAAGGAGACTTGGTCTTGCTTTACGATCAGGAAGTTGATAAACTTGGAGCAGGGAAATTCAAACCAATGTGGATGGGTCCTCATGTTGTCAAGTGTGTTCTGGCAAAAGGAGCCTACGAGTTAGGAGATTGTGATGGATTCCATTGTCGCAGCCTCGCAACGAGTTGTACCTTAGATGTTACTATGCTTTACTAAATGTAGTAAAACTCATTGTATATATGCTTTCATTGCATGTGTGTGTGTCTTTTAGAGATGTTTATCTGGTTAGTAATCCATTTTTCATTTGTTGTAGATGTCAGAGTCTTCAGAACCTTTTGTTGGTTACGTCGATGGTGCTAGTCGTAGTATGCAAAATTGGTTTTCCGCAGCATGTGCCATTTTCGCTCCAAGTGGCAAGTTAGTGAGTTTTCAAGAGATTTGTATCACTTGCTCGACGAACAATATTGCTAAGTATATCACATTAATTGAACTACTCTTTGATTCCATTTCACTTGCCATTCGCCGAATCATCATTAGGTTGGACTTGCAACTCATTGTACTACAACTAACAAACATTTATATTTTCCGAAATCCAACAATTTTTCATATGTTCCTTAGAGTTCGTATTTTGGAAAGATTTTTTGAACACATTCAATGTCAACATATTTCCAAAAATCTTAACACATAACTGATTCTCTAGCGAATTATGTGTTAAATAGATATTTGCGACATACGTAAAAGTAATATTTTCAATTCACATCATCAGTTGAATAGGATTGCACATAACCATAAAAAACTCTAAAAGTAAAATAGATAGGTGTTTTAAAAAGTTTTTACAAAATTTGTGCCCAAGACACATTTGGTCATCTGACCCAAAAACTCAAAAAATGCATACAAAATATCCTAAGTGTATCTAGTGGTGCTCATAGTAACAGGTCACAGCCTACGCTATCATGTGCAAAAGCCTAGCCCAATGGTTAGGAACACAAATAGCGTGGCGTTGCAACCTCATAGGTAACTCCTCGATCTGGATATCCGGAATACCAAGGGTTAATCCCTCTATGTGACCCTGTAACTCTGCTAAGGTCTCGTCCAAATCCAAGTCCTGGAGAACTGCTCTCCCGATGTTTCTCTGTGTTGGCCCACCTACAACCTATTGGCATACCGCAGGTCGAACAATACCCACATCTGTATGCATAAAAATAATTTTAGTTTAGTCTTGGAAACATTAAAAGACACAAAAAACATGTAGAAACTTGAAAAATCAAGAAACACTTTGGTCAAACAACTTACCCATAGCACCCCATTGTGCTCCAATTGGTAAAATCAAATCTGGATCTCCACGATAATCCATCCATTTCGAGCCATCAATTCGACCCACCTCTACATACGCAGATCTCTAGGACTAGCCACACCCAGTGATACATGTTGTGGTTGCATCAATGGGATTTTCTCTAAGGCAAAAGCAATCAAGATCGAACCATAGCATAAATTCTTCGTCTTACCGCTTTTTGCCTTAGTTAGTTGTTCTTTCAGTAGTGAAAGTACAACCTCGCACCAGTTGAAAACTTTTGGCTCTAGACACTCCAGTGCATACTGCATATAAGATCTATTCCCCAGATGTAGTGTCACACTACCAGCCAATTTTGTGATTGTAAAGAGGATCATTCTTAAAGGGAAATCAGTCACATCCCAGATGTTTATTTTCCATCCCTGCTAGGCTATGCACCTGGCCAACAAAACTGTTTGATGTAATCTCTCACTGATTCACCTCCACGGGAAAATCCAGAATGTGAGATGGGGGCACCTCGCCTCGACAGTCTAGTAAGAAAGTAAATATCCTCGAGAGTACTAGGGACCATCTTGTCCCTAACGTGAAATGTCTGATCTATTGGATCCCATGCACAAACAAGGAACTGCAATAATTCTATTTGTTGCCTCATTCTGGATAACTTAAAGTATTTGAGTAACCCGGAATTCCTTAGGACCTCAACTGTACCTGGGTTATTTAGGGAAACCATGTCTTATTCTTCATGCTCTCTTTCTCGCCATGTAATCGATATTCTGATCCGATGAAAGGCTGAAACACAATCATAAGCTAAATTAGGATCCATTCCATGCAAAAAATAGGGAAAATATTGGAGCAAACAACTAAAACCAACTTGGGAAATGCACTCAAGGAAACCTAGACATAGAGACAGTGCACTGTAGATAATTTAACATTCTATCTGGGTGCTCTTCAGCGTAGGTTTCGATGTGAAAGCGTACGCTGATCCCAGGGAAAAAAATGAAACCCTAGGGGGCCCCAAAAAACCCTAAAATTTGCATGAAATGACAAAAGAATGGATTGAAAAGACAGCAGAGGGTTTTAGTTCCAACCTAGTCTAGACGGCTCGAGAAATGGTCCACAGAATCTTTCACAATCAACCGGTGAAGTTTGAGGTAAAAATTGAGCTTAGAGCACAGAACTAGATGGTAAGTTCCAAATGGTAAAAATGATATTGTAAAAAATTATTTTATGTTTATTTCATGTTAATTAATTAACTACACATTAGTATTTGCCTATTTTTACCTATGAAACAGATATATTTAATCCATTTGGTGATGTTTTGAGCAGGTTTACATCTGATTTGCAGAATTCAGCGTGCTCAATTATAAGTTGTAATTTTGACCACAAAGCACACTTTTATCTCTTTTTTTAGATTTGTTAAAAACGAAAAAGGAACCCCTTTTGAGTCCTCTTTAAGCTCTTTTCAGACTCTCTAAACATGAAAATATTACCAAGCACTTGTCCTTTCCAGCTCATTAACAGATTGGAAATGATATCTCTCTTGTATTATTTTAGTCTTTTTTGGACTTGAGAGATTAATTTACGAAAAAGAACTTGTGGAGTTTTCTTTTTGTCCCTTTTCAAACCCTCTAAAAATGAAAAGGATTGAGTTTCACATTCTCTAGACTCATTAAAACATCAAATAGTGATGGATTCGCCTGAAGGGTGAAATTATACAATAAGCATATGTTATCCTCCTCAATCTTGATAAAAATAAAGAGGTATTGGTCAACAATGACTAGGGAAAATGGGAAAAGGGGGAAACCACTTTATGGTAGCAAGTTGCTCTTGAACATGACACTTTCACTCCATCACTGTGACTATTTGTGTTGGGTTATTAGCTTGTTGGTTATCATACCATTGGTCTATCATACCATCCATTGCTTTGTTTTGGGTCAATGCTACCAATTCACTTTAGTGTCACCGACATGTTCAAGAGAAGTCATCCAGTCAAAATCCATCTTTTGCAATGCCATAAACCTTCATTTTCATGACCGCCATTCCTAAACCTTGTGTCGTCATTCAAATTCCATATTTAAAAATAATTACACTCGTTTCATGTCATTGATGTGGGATACATCAAGGCCCTCTTGCGATGGGTCTCTTCTTGTCGACATCAACTCATTATCCAAGAAGATGACTTAGAAACACCCATTCAATTCCTTGAGGCTTGCTTGCATCAATGGAAATTTTCTCACTTTCGGCGATAGGCATACATGAATGGCCTTCGACTGAAAGACTTTGTATAGTGTTCGATATCAAATCATCCATTCACACCATCCAAAATGTACTGTAGTACCTTGAGGATCATTATCATTATTGGTGATTTTTCTTACATCTGTTAATGGCTTACATCATCGGCTGGTAATCAGATGGTGTCTTCCCATGTTCGACTTCAGATCACATATTCACATGGTTAGACTCATACCTGAGCGAATGGTTGAACGAGATTGAAGACCCCGGATCTAGTTTCATCCATCCGGGCTGCGATATCAGGAGTACTAAATCATATGTACAATGGCTTTACATTGATAGTCATTCTAATCATGGGTCTATATCTATAGATGACTGTTTATGTACATGTAATGAAATTTTATAAGATGAGCATGGGTATGCCTTCCCTCAGCTATTCATGTAAAATCAAATATTATGATATATGTATTGTAATTGATGCAGGTCACCTTCCACTTTGATACCTCCTCATCACATCGTAAAGCATTTCATTTGACATTGGCATTTTTATGACTTCATGCTTTAGGGGGAAAATGTTATAGATCCATTTGGGCACATCAAATCCCAATATTCAGATTAGTGATTTAGGACTCATCAAACACTAAAATCAGTTGTTTCATGCCCTAAACAAGTCAACCCTTTGAATGCCTCCTTCCCAGACAGTTTCATGACTTGAAGACATCAAGACATTGCCTCTAGAGGGACCACTGCATGTAAGCCCTTATGAAAGTGTGTTGTAGAGCAACTAAGTCCACTGCCAGGGTGCTTTATAGAGAACTTAGGCTTCCTTTCACCTACGCTGGGCAAGAATGAGCAAAATTCACATAGGGTTTGGGGAATATTCTCATCTTGTGGATTCATCTAGAAGTTTCCCTGTCTTATCAACTCCTATGAGCTTGAAAATGGATGAGGAATGAGTTAAGGATCATCCTACTCTCTCATCCCTTCCTCTAAGGAACTAATTCTAAGTATGGAATGCCATTCAATGTCACCATTAATGATAAAACCTCGTTCATCTTCCTATAAATTGACCACTCATCTAAGTGATCAGGGGCTGGATTATGTTGAATTGTAAGGAGATAATGCTGCTATGAGACTTGACTTTGGAGCAAATGATGTAATGCCACAAGCTTGTCTTTCTTTTGATGTGATGTGGATGGGATCCAAGCTGGAGGAATGACTTTGAATCAGAGACTGATGGTTGTAATTCCTTCTTCTATCTAATAAAGTGTTTGAACCCTTTTCCATATTTGTGTTCTTTCATAATTCTTATATGTATGAATTGTTTATGATTCCTTTCATTTATATTCAATGGATTGTATGCTTTGATCATTTTGCATCTTCTGTTGTATTGACAGGGTACTTTTCAAGCAGATTAAGTACAGGGAGGAGCGACGGAATCGATACAAGGGAGATGAGAGGAAGGAAGAACTACAGGTAGGCCTTCTATCCTCTCTTCTTATATATTTCTTATAGGGAATTTCTAAAACACTTTAAATTGTTGTTCTAGGCACAACTACTTGTCTACTAAATTATTATTTATCCATAGATGCTAAATTCTCAAAAACAGGGACCCACTCAAGATTTCAATTTGAATTGAGTTTTTTGTTTTCTTGACACAAAATGAATTTCATCCACATTAAAACTTTGCCTTATGAATTCAAAACCAAAAATCCTTAGAGGAACAAAACCTAGTGGCTTGTAGGGTGGCAATTCACAACCATAAATCCTAATCCCGGTAAATTTCTGATATAAATACCAATCTCCCACTTTTGACTACTCACTCAAATATAAAATTCTCTTGATATCTATCGATATCCTTGGAACTGCATCACTACTATGAAGACATAATGAATAATCTTTTGAATTCTTTCTGACCAGTGAAGTCCAATGAATGATAGACTTTGGTCTCCCTTGTGAATCCAAATTTTGTAAAGGCATCTTAAACCTCTCTGCTTGGTGATATAGGAATAGGTGAACTAATACATATTGAAGTTTAAAGGTCCTCTATGCATTAAACTTCAATAATTGTTCATGAATGATATCTGAAGTAAACTAACCATAATTTAAAAAGACAAAATGCTTTTTCCTAGATGAAAATATAGACATAAATCCTACGATGAATTCATGTACCCATTCATCTCTTTAATATCGTAGAAGACAAAAGGTCATAGAAATTATTTGTCTGGACATTTTTAGAAATGTTGTCGAGGAATAAAATGGATTATGACAAGGAAAATTCAGAACCTTATGGAAAAAATGATTCAAAAATGTTATCTCTCTGCTAAAAGGTAAGTTTCTGATAAATTTCCATTAATGAGTCAATTGAAAATGTATAAAGAGAGCTTGGAGGATTAATATGTAGAGCTTGGACAATGAATTTTGTTGTTATAAAGAATAGGGTTTCACCATTTATGGCTACTATTACTCTCTAACTAGGTAAATAATAACTTTAATACTAGGAGACAAATTTAGGAAAATGGTACATTTGAGGGAAGATGAATTGAGGTAGCATAGATTCCCAAAACTAAACTCATCACTAGAATATTCACACTTTTGGAAGGCATAAATTTTCAATTCATACAATTCAAATTCACATTTGGTCTCTGTAACTTTAAAATCACATCTACTAATGGCAATTCATCTAGATTTGAAATTGGAAGAATCATAAGTTTTTCAATCTACAACTTACTTTTCCCTTTGGAAGAACTCATTTTGAAAATAAACACAGAATGAGAAGACTTGAATACTTGGGAATCATACAAGCGTTGAACAAATCGATTGTCATGAACTTGGAACTCTTTTGCATGTCCTACTACATTGTGACCTTGAGCGAACGAGCCCTGCAAATGCAAGATAAATTTGGTTTTAGCAAGAGATGAGATATTTGTTGGAAATTAATAATTAGAAATTTTAATTGATTTTTTAAACATTACCGGGAGTTAATTCAATTCCTTGGAAATTGTGTGATGAAAGATAATGGAGGAAATAGTCATAACTACTTTGGCATCTAGTTAGTAGATAAGATAATAGAGGTATACATTAGTGGGGGTAACGACTAGGCAGGAGAGTGGTTTGTGGGGGTGGGTGTGTCAACAGTAATTAGTTTTAGGAGAGGGGGTGTGAAATGGATGAGCTTGACACATAGATTTCAGTGGTTTTTAGAAGTAGGATTGCGGACCCCCCGTCCATTAAACATTGGGAATGTGGGGGGTCCCACAATGTGTTGTTGACCATTGATCGCAATGGATAAGATATCAACAATTGAAACATGTGCTAACGTTATGTAGTGCTGATGTAAATCAAATATATTATATTTGATTTACAATAAAACTATATTATTGATGAGCCCCAGTGTCACAACAAGAATGTTGCAACTCTGGCTAAGGCTATCGACTTAAATTATCAACTTTGGGTTTGTAAAAACTTAAGAGGATCCAACACTATAGGTGCATTAGACATCTTTATCTTCCTAGTATGACTCCCTTTGATGAAAATGAAATAATAAAATGAAACAACTTCAAATGAGAAAAGATCTAGGTAAGATGACAATCCTAAGTTGCAAAAGGTAAATAACAATAAGAAAACCTATTCTAATTTTGTTGGAAAGTAAATGACAGAAAGGAAATTATTATATTTGAAAAAAATTAAAGCACAATGAAAACCAATAAAATATAATATATATTTTTGGAAAATGGCATTAAAGGAAATCTATTCTATTTTACAAGAAATAAAAGTCCTAGATTACTTTTTCAAGAAGGAAAGCACACTTTTCTTAAAGTAAATTGCAGAAAGGAAATCAGGACTAAATGCAAAAATCAATATTCAATAATAAAGAAATGTAAGACCTCAACAAGGAACTAACCAAGACTCAACTCAAAAAAAGTGGTCTCAAAGCATTCATAGGCTATAAATCTATTTCTACCATGATTTTGGAGTGAATTTGGGCAAGAAAGATCTCAAAAACAAATTGCTACATGACTGTTATTTCTCGAGTTAGCTTGTCAAATGGCCAAGTAAAGTAAATGAAAATGAGATGGATTTTTTTTATTAAGTACGATTTCCTAGCACTTCAAACCAATTGGAAGCACTAAAAAATAGCAGAAAAATACTACTCTAAAAACTTGAAATTCAAGAATTAGTGAGCTAGTTAACCTATCAAATGCCTAACCTGATCATGTGAAAATACTATGTGGAAAATTTTGTTATTAATTTTAATTTTTTTAAGCTCAAATCCAAGTGGAATCAACCTAAAATAATCTCATTAATATGTGCTAAAAATTGGCAGAACATTACAACTATTTTGCTAGAGGATACTTTCAGAAATTCCAAAATTGTGAACTTGTAAACTAATCCAAGTAGATCAATCATAGATATGAATTTGCGAGGTTTTTATAAAGATGAATCATGCTTGTGAATCCATAAATAAACTAAAAAAAAACTGACTTCAATCATTTAACCAATATAACCTACAACAAATGAAGAATGAATACTAAATGCATAAATAAGAGATGCAAGTGAAAAAGACACTTAAAGAAAATAAAGAATTTTACAACATGTCTATGAGGCTCCTGGGATGGCCAAGCCCAATGATACTCAAATTCCTATGAAGGAAACCAATCTTTGGACATAAATAGGTTCATCACCATGTAGTGATGTTAAATAAGTTAAATCATTATGTTCAACATATTCATTTGCATCAACTAAATTGAAATAACAACATGATTGGAAATTTATCCTTGTAAGTTGATTGTTATCCAATTCAAGATTGTGAGAGTAAATCCATAAGTCGTCTTCAGATGTGTCTGATCCAAGTTGACTCAATTCCTGAATTTAACAAAGATCTTTTGCTTCTGTGATGTAGTTAGAATTGCATTTTATAAGAGCATAAATGAACATATATGCATGCTTAAGAAAATGGAAACATAATGACAATAAGCAAATCATAAAAAAGAGACATTGATAACGGAGTTCATCTAGTGTGTACTACATCTCCGGGCTCGGTGTCAATATGGTGTTGGCTGCTTCATTGTGTGCTGGCAATGGTGAAGATGTACATGGACTATGTTTTCTATCATACAGAACATGTGCCCTCTACATCAATGGGTCTCCCCAGGACATGTTCCACTACAGGATCTATCACTCACATTTGACCTCCTATCAGCTTGACATAAACTTACGAGTATTAGGAGAAAAACATATGACCAAAGTACATTGTAAAGACACAATCACTAGACAACACAGGGGAGTTAGAGGGAGAAAAAGAGAGAGACCAATGAAGCTGAATTGAAAGAGGATACAGAGGGAGGGGGCGTGACTAATGAAAGTCTCCTTTTATGTTGTGGTACCAGACCTCAATGAGGCGGGGGAGGCATACCCATACCCGCCAAGATAACCTAGTACAAAAATAATGGTTCTCCCAAAAATATAAAACTGAGCAATGAAGCACATGTTGAATGGTACATGACATGATGGAATAAAAAAACTAGAAAATAATACAATGTATCCCATACACGTAATGCACTTGGAAAAACATGAGACTTGACTTAATACAATAATATATTAGTACGTGAGATACGAAGTCCCTTCCCTAAAAAAATGGGTGGGCGGGAGGGTAGAACAACTAGAGAAGCCCTGCTGAACAAGGAAGGCCTCTGCAAAACTGAATGGATCATCTGCAGGAGATGTGCATGCTATGAACACTACGATTGTTAGCAACTGAACCCATCAAATATGTGAAAATAAATCTAAGTCCATATCATAGTAGGTATGCATCCGGGAATGTGGGGGGCTACCTGAAGGGCTGCCCCTCATGAGCTCTGAAACATCTCACACACACCTGAGAATCACTGGTACAATCTGCTGCATCATTGGACCATCAAGTGTATGGATAACGAACATGAAATGACCATGTCAAAGGGAAAATATGAGACCCTCTATTTGATCAAGGCATCAGACAAGAATGGAAGCTGGAACCAAGATACACTACCTTCTAGGTCATTCTTTTAGAATAAATGAGCTGATGTTGACAGAATAGGGCTCGCGATAGATGAGGCAATTTGGATCCTCAACTAAAGCACGAGGGAAAATAGTAATATGACTGATGGACTAACAACAGGGATAATGAGTAAAAGGTGGGACTGAGGGACAAACATACGAATACCCTTGTTAGAGCACAAAGTGCATGGTTGAACTAGAATCGACTGACTCAACTCTAGAGGGGATGTGGATAGTATGATTGAAGGCAAAAATGGGCAAGATAGGATGAACAATATGAAAATATGGATGGAATAATATAACATGATATAAGGGGACATGAAATAGACTCCAAGAATGCAAGGGTGACTCATCACATATGCTCTGAACAAGGGTGGCTCGATGATGCTACCACATAGACTATGCCCAGTGGGGACCATCAAAACAAGAGTAAATGATGGTTACTCATGACAAAATTCGACATATGGTATGACGAGTATTAAGAGGAAGTGGACCTCAAAGCACAATGTCGTCTTATGATGGAACTCTATTTTGAGGGGCGACGAAATGACCCTTCTTGGAAAAATGACTTCTTGGTGAAGTGTAAAATCATCAAAAACTGAGGAGGACCCATTATAGAGCTCGGTAAGAGCTTTCCAATGGTGTTCACAGTTCATCAAAATGAGCTATGGTTTGGTCACAATGTGCGGCAAAAAAACTGTGGGTTTTCATATAAAATGGTGTTTTCCCTCCAATTTGAGAGGAGGATAAATCCCTAAATCTTATGGAGATCATAGCAGACAAACCGACCATTGGAATCAAGATCTGTGACTTTCAATCAAGTGGCCTTACTTGTCTAAATATGGCCTTAATGCTTTTTGGAAAAATGGTTCCTGTTGGGCGTGGAATCCCCCCCAAGGCATATTTTGGGGCTTAAAGCCCAAGTTTTGACTAAGTCCATTGTAAAGACTCCGTGAATTGTGGGCACAGAGTGCGAAGTCATAATAGAGTCATATGGTTGTCTGCCCTTGTTTTTTTAATTTAATTTCAGTTTGAAAGATCTACCCATGGTTGACCATGGGATTGTATAAATAGAGGGAGACTCTAAATGTAGATAGAATAGAATAATCAGATGGAATGATGAGTCTAAGGAATTGAGGAAGCATTGAGTTGAATTGTAAGTTATGTCTTTGGGTCATAGAGTAGGAGAAGGCTCTGCAGCTGAGTGCATAGAGGCCTAGTAGTCTGCAACTGAGTGCACGAACCCCTGCAGTTGAGTGCTCAGGGTAGGTCGAGTCTGTAACCATGGGAAGAATTAATAAAAGAGAAGGTTTACCATATTTCTGTGTATCTTTTCTTATTTTATGTATTATTGGGTATGAATTGCAAATTTACTGTTTATTTGTTGCATGAACTCATATGAATGGGTTGAATACGTAAATATAATATAAGGCATTTGTTTACGCGAAGATAACTAACTGTTATAAGAATATAAGTAAGATCTCGGGGGTAACATAGGAAAATAGTACAGATCACTGCTCTAGCAATGCAAAATCCCCATAACCCCTGGTTAGGGTTGCGCGAAGGCGATTATATCAGGGCGCAAAGGCCAGGGAAGTGCACAAAGTAACCTATGCAGAGAGACTCACAGTTGGAGAAAATCACCCCTCAGACATCTCAAGGTTGTGGAAACTTGGTTCCAGCACTCCCCCATACTACTTCGGGTGAGACCTCAATCTGCGCTCTGCAGACTATTACCGAAAGGGCCAGTAGTACAGGGATTCATTTGGCTAATTAAATCCGAACCTGGGTCAGGCCCCTACATGCCAACAAATGGTTCCGTTGCCAAGATGAGATCTGCATAGAGATGTCTGCTATCGTATCACTGGAATCCAACTAAGAAATAAATTGAAAATTGGTTGGATAGGAAGATTCACGAGTTCGCGGTGCAAGAGAACAAGAATCCGCAACTATCAAAATATGAGTGATTAGACTGCTACCTGTACACAGAGATCCATGAAATTTTCTTCACATCTTCCCCTACTAAGCTATATGAGTGGATCGTGAAGCTAGCAGATAGCCAAGGAAGGTGCAAGCTCGACAGACCTATTTTGTGGACTCCAAAATTGGTGCACAAACTGAAAGCGTCAGAGGATAAGATCGCATGTGCTGTTGTTCACTGGATCGATCGAATTATAGGAGGGTTAATTACGGAGTTTGTGGTAGACACATCAGTCAGCTATAATGAGGCAAAACGATACTTTCTCAAAGGACTGTGAGGTAAGTACATTAAGTATCTAAACTCTTGGATTAAAATGCTACTGTATGAAAAGAGGATTTTTCATATACATTGATGTTTGGGGCTATGCAAAGTGGGAGAATTTACAGAAACGAAGGTAGTGCAGAGCTAGAAACTAGCCCCTTGATTTCACCTCTGCGAGGGAACCAAGAAGAGCTCGTGAAGGTCTCACCAAGAAGTGTGATCAATCTGATAAGGCAAAGGATTCTGCTTATAGCACCCCCAACCACACCACCACCAATTTCACCGTCTTCGCCCCCATCTTTGCCCATACCACCTCTGCCACCACCACAAGTCAATATGGCAATCACGATAAAGCTGTCAATGTTCAAGGGAGTAGGAAATGAAGATCCAGACCAGTTTTGGTTCGTGATAAAAGTTGTATGGGTAGCATAGGGAGTCATAGGTGACAATATAAAGAAAGAAACATTGGTCAGTGTTGTGCAGGATTGCGCACTGACCTGGTACATTAAGCATTCTAATGACAATCTGAATGCAAGGATCACAGACATCCAAAATGTGCTGAACAAATAATTTAACAGACTGAAGTCAGAGGCACAGTCGATCATTGGTTTCAAGGAGATCATGATGCTACCAAGTGAGACTCCTTGGGAGCTGGATCAGAGATTGAAGTGCACAATCGCGAAGCTAATATGACTTTGATGGATGGACAACACTGCAAATGGTTTGTAGCATCACTAACGCTGCATTTAAGGAATGCGCTATCACAACAGAGGATTACAACTCAGGAGGTGGCCTTGGAGATCACGATGAGACTGCATGAGACCCCAATATAGGATCCTAACTTGGGAGTTTAGCAAATCCACACGTAGTTGAAAAACTTGTACCTTAAGATGCAGTGTCTGAAACAAGACAGGACAGCGTGCCCAGAAGTGCGTGACGAGGTATGGTGTGTAAAGTGGAAGGGTTAGGGACATGACAAGGACCACTGACCATTGTTCACAAATTACCTCGCAAGAGGGGGACTGATGTCATTAAGACCGGAGGTAAAATCAGGACCTCGCATGATGCTTGGGTTGTCGTGCGTGATTTTTCAAATAGGAGGAAAGCATCCTATGGACAACTTCCATTTATTGCTGAAGTACACACATAATTCGCAACAGTTGTTTTATAATTTCTATAGATTAGTGGGACATAATGAGTGCACCTGTAGAAGCTATGAACTAATGATGGATAGGACTCCCACCTACAAAGTTCAGGCTAAAACACAACCCCTTGAACAGAACGCGAGAGTGACGCAAACCGAATTTTAAGGGCACGGACGAGGCCAAGGTGGAGGAGGACCTGGAAGAGGTCACAGAGAGCTGATATGTTACAATTACAAAGGGCCAAGACATTATGCTCGTGATTGTACGAATCTGACGTGTCCATCATGCTTGTATTATACATTGTTTGATCATGAGACGATGGATTGTCCCATACTGATAGCAAGGCTGCATGAAAAAGGAGCGCTTCAACCTCCCCCATCTTAAAACTTGAAAATGATGAGGTTTGAGCCATGCGAGGAAGACCCTAACGTAAATATTGTGCTCTGAAGTGGGATGATGATGGGGGATGACAAAGGCAAGTAGCTTGAAGATAGTACTTGGGTTCAAAAGGCTCTGACAAAAGAACTAGAGTTTGATTTGGAGCACGCTAAGCAAACCTTCATGGAAGCCAGGAAGAGCTTTGCTGATGCCTCCACTTCAGGAAGAAAAGATAGAACAGAGTTGAAAATAGACCCCTCGATGCTCATGACATTCCTAGAAACATGCATGAAATTTATGCTTGATAGCAAGGTTGTAAAGGGATTGCAGGAACTCATAAATAGATGTGCTAGGACCATGGTAGTAGAACCACATGTAGTCCATAAGATTGGAAAGCATGCGATGAGGACATGAAGAGAAATGAGATTAACCGTGCAGATTGTAGAATACGAGATGGACCAAGTGATTCTAGACCTAGGATCAGATGCGACCATTCTGCCAAAGCAAACATGGGAGTGAATGGGGAGGACTACACTGCAATGGTATCCTATCCAGATACAAATGGTGAACCAGCAAAATATCCTACCTATGGGAAGATTGCAGGGAATCATAGTGGATATTGAAGGAGCGAGTGCGCTAGCAGATTTTGAAGTGATAGAGATTGTTGATGATAGAAATCCCTACCCTACACTATTAGGAATATATTGGGCCACTAACATGAATGGGGTGATAAATCTAAAAAAGTGTAAGATGATTTTTTAGAAAAAGTCTCTACATGTAGTTGTACCTTTGGACCTTCCAAAAGGATCACGCTACACAGAGCCACTGCGCAACTATGAAAGCAATGACGACTTGGACTGCATCTGTAAGATAACTGCACGAGAGCAAGACTGGGTAAATCCCACTACAGATGGATGAATATCATGGGAGCACGAAAGCTCCTGTACATTGGATTCGGATGAAGAGATAGAGCGATAGTAGAACCGATTACACGAGGTAACCACGGTGAACTGCAACATGATGACAAGATCATTGCACTGCGTATCAACAGAAGTAAGGGATATGCCTACTTATGATGGGCTAAGTGAGGTAGATGCTTTCCCGAACCGATTTGAAAGAGAAGTGCTGAAACATCAATGTTTCGAGGCTTTGAAATAGGTACTGCATGGGATGCTTGCGAGGTGGTGGGGCATGCACCAAGGAAGTTTTGAGGACTGGCGCGAGTGTAGGATAATGATGCGCATTTGTTTTGGGAAGCCTCAGATGGGTCTAGTAGACAAGTATGATGGATGGGATGATCCACACGTGCACCTCTACAAGTGGATAAAAGTCTATGGGGAAGACCCACAACCTGAGTGGGTGCACCTGTTCTGCCATATCCTAGATGTTATACCCACGAATTGGTATATAGAGACAGAGTTGTGCCATGGGACAAGAAAATGGGATATCCTACGCAAAGGGTTCCTATTAGCCTTCACTTTTTAGGATCATTGGTGGGACACTATTGATGACGTGTACAAGTAGCAAAAGTAGCCATATTCAAGATACCCTAGGAGCCAATAGAACTGGTTCAGCCTGAATTAGCTACTTAGCTTAATTGTGCACTGGAATGTTATAATATAAACATTGAAATAGACGACGAGGATCCACGAAAATTTAACATTCCAGAAAATGAAGGCCATTGCATGGTTCAAGAATCACTGGTTGAAGGCCCTGACATAACCACATCGCTAAAGACAAAGCAGGTGAACATTGGTATGAAAGCCAAACTTAAGTATGCAGTGCTCGGTGAATACTAGGATGACACAATGGTGGATAAGGTCACTGAGTTACTCCGCGAGTACCAGGACCTATTCCCAATCAAGGTCACGGACTTAAAATGAATCGTCAGTGATTTAGGGATGATGAAGATCACATTAAAATCTGACAGAAGTCACTTAAGTAGTGGCCTTACCGCTTGAATCTGAAGTATAAGAAAAAGGTCCATGTAGAACTAGACAAAATGCTCGCAGCAGGAACCATTGAACCGGTGGAAGAATCTGATTGGGTAAGCCCTATGGTGGTGCAGGAAAAGAAGCAAAAGGGTGAGATAAGAATATGCATGGATCTCAGAAAATTGAATGATGCATGTGTGCATGACCCATTCCCAACTCCATTCACAAATGAAGTATTGGAAAATTTTGGTGGGCAAGAAGTATATTATTTTACCGGTGGGTTCTTAGGGTACCACCAGATAAAAATTGTGCCAGAAGATAGGAGCAAGACCACCATCGTGACTAAGTGGGGCTGCTTTCAATACACTATTATGCCATTTGGATTGAAGAATGCACCGACCATCTTTTTGGAAATAATTGTTGCAGCATTCAAGGAATATATCCACAAGTTCCTAGAGGTTTATCTGGATGACTGGATTGTATTTGGATTGGTTAAGCACCATGCAGTGAGCTTACACTTGATGTTGGATACCTGTCGATGAAATCAAATCGTGCTAAACCTTAAGCAGTGTACATTCCTCATTCCCTTTGGGAACCTGTTGGGACATGTGGTTTGTAAACAGGGACTGGTAGTGGACCCCACAAAGATTGCGGTGATTCTGAATTTGGAAGCACCATGAAGTGTCAAACAGCTACGCAGTACCCTAGGGCATACGAGGTATTACAAGAATTTCATCAAAAGCTATTCCCAAATCACCATGCCAATGGAGAAGCTGTTGAAAAAAGATGTCACATTTTGCTAGAATGATGACTGCATGAAGAGCTTGGATGTAATAAAAGAAAAATTGGCCTATGCGCTGATCCTGGTCTTCCCGAAATGGGACAAGGAGTTTCATGTCCCTGTTCACGAGTCACAGATTGTATAAAGAAAAAAATAACTATTCTACCACTAAACAGCAGGGATTGGCTATGGTGTATGTGCTCCAAAAATATCGGCACTATTTGCTAGGGGGACACTTCAAGATGTATATAGACCATTCCATGCTGAAATACTTGGTCAATAAGCTTATGTTGGGGGGGAACATATGCTTGTGGATCTTATTGTTTCAAGAATATAATTTTGAGGTCATTGTGAAGCCTGAACACCTAAACGTGGGACTAGATCACTTGTCACGCATTGAGATGGGAGAGGGACCTACCAGTTTGGAAGAAGGATTACTTGATGCATAGCTATTTGTTGTGCATGTAGCGGATGGAAACTTTGAAGATATAATCCACTTTCTAATGATGGGAACTATGCCTAAAGAATAATTTATCCAGCAAAAGAAGGAACTAGTGGTGTGCACGACAGATTTTTCTATCATCGCAGGGCACCTATATAAGATGGGAAATGACGAGATACTGTGAAGGTATGTACTTGAATTTGAATGAAGTCAAATCCTCACGGACATGCATGGGGACACTGCAGGAGGACACTATGTAGGGAGAGTGACCTGCAAAAGATTCTCCGCACAGGGATGTGGTGGCCAACCCTTCATTAGGATTCAAAAGAACACTGCAAGGCTTGTGATGTATGTCGCGAGCAGGTAAACCATAGCGAAGGGACGAGATGCCTTTGAATCCACAAATGACGTTGCAGCCCATTGAAAAATGGGTGATCAACTTTGTAGGACCTATCAAACCTTAAAGAAAGACAGGCGCGAGATACATTATCACTACAACAGAATATTGACTCATTGGGCAGAGGCACAGCCGGTAAAAGATTGCATGGCTGCCACTATCGCGAAGTTTTTGTTTGAACATGTACTGACACCATTTGGATGTCTGAAGATCTTGATGGGCGATCATGATACAAATTTATTGAATGAAACAATCAGCACGTTGATAGAAGAGTTTCAGGTGTATCATCAAAAAAGCACACCGTATAACCCCCAAGCCAATGGGAAGGTATAAGCATTTAACAAAACACTAGAGACTGCGCTGACCAAAGCATGCAATACGCAACGGAGTGATTGGGACTTGCACGTACTTGTAGTAATATGGGCTTATAGGACAATGTGCAAGAAACTAATGGGACAAACACCTTTTCGGTTGGTATATGGTGTGGAAGTTGTCATGCTAATGGAGTATATTGTGCCTAGTCTACACATAGCAGTGCTCATAGGTGTGACGGACCACAGTGCCCTAAAGGGAGGCTCATGCAGTTGGAGGAACAATTTCTTGTTGGATTCCATCAGCAAGTCCAAAAGCAGGGCTAAAAGGCCTCACATAATTGACATATTAAGTTGCGCACGTTAAAGATAAACAATTTAGTGTTACTGTATGATAGCAAGTTTGATAAATTCTTGGGAAAGTTCAAAATGCATTGGCTAGGACCGTATGTTGTTAAGGAGGTCATAGACGTAGGTGCAGTGCAACTGGTAAAGCTAAATGGAGAACCTTTCCCAAGCAAAGTGAATGGTAGTCGATTGAAGCCATACACGAGTGGCCCAACTATCTGACTAGCCAACACAAGCATAGTCTTCGCGCTCTAATTAGTTGGAACGAGGCGTAGGACTATAAATAGATGCATGTGTTATATACATATTTGGGCACATCAACCCCAAACTTACATGTCGATAAACTAGGGCTCATAAACCACTAAAAGAGTTGTTTCATACCAACATAGTCATCTGAATACATCATTCCCCAAAGGTTCCATCTGAGAAACCATCCAGAAATGGCCTGATTGAACCATACTGAGTGCTCCACTGGCAAAGTGTGATGCATACTGAGTGGTACACTGCGAGGGTGCGATGCATACTAATTAGGCCTTATATAAGGTGTGATGGGCGAGGATGGACAAATGTCCAAGACAGTTTGCTAGGTGGTTGCTAATGAAATCTTCTAGAAACTTCTCCTATGCCACTTGCCTCTTTGAATTTGCCCAGGGATGAGTAAGAGATCTAAGAAATCTCCAAGTGGAGCTAATTGTAACAAGTGGAATGAAACTAATCAAACCCCATGGATGAATCACACCCTTGCACACATATATAAATGGATCCCTCATTTAAGAGATCTGGAGGCTAGAATATTGTGAATTACAAGGAAGTGTTGATAGTTTGTAATTGAGGAAATAGCATTGTATTTTTGGAGTGATCTTGCTATTTCATGAGGTGAAGAAGGATTGAAGTTGGGAGGATGATGCTGGATCAGACAACTGGGTTGTAATTCTCCCTTTTATTAATAAAGTTCTTCAAGTTTTCTTCCATATGATTGTATAATTGTGAATGTTATCATTTGTGAATGCTATCATTTGTTCATTATATATCTGATTATGTAATGTTTATGTTGTAATAGATCACGATGCTTTGACAGTTATTTGTTGCTATACTTGTGTAGGTAATCTCCAAGCGTGTTAGGTATGAGGAGGAGTTGCAGGTTCTATCAAAGGGGAGAGAGATCAAGCAAGGGATTAAGTGGAAATTCCAAGTTGGTTCCATTATCTTTCTCTTATCTATTACACATAGAACAAATCATTGAACTGCTTTAAACTGTCGTTTCTAGGGTAGCTGCCAAACATAGAGGGTTAGCATTCCTTAGGAATACTAGCTTTCCCAGAAACAAATTGGTGACTCCATTCGAGAAGAACAAATGTTTTTTTGTTGTTATTGTTTGTTTTATAAACTATAGACAGAGTTTGAAGTCAGCCAGGTAGCTTTCGAACTACTCTTTCTCTGCAATCGCATGGTAGATGAATGCTGCTTCAGTCAATCTCTGGTTTAATTTATGAATTAAAAATTTGACTTACAAACACATCTATATGCCCTTTTGGTAGCTCACTAACCTCCCAAGACATTCCTCTATACTTTCCTCTTTATTGTTAATCAAAATTCAGCTTAACTCATTGAAAACAGCTGCACGTCTGAGCCAAAACCCATTTCATTTGCACTCCCTAGACCATTGCACTGTCTTCTACTATAACTCAGTATGCATCGCACCTCCTAAGTGTAGTAAGTGTGATGCATCTCTGTTTCTGTGAAGCCCAGGTGCGATGACTGACTGAACTCTTTTTCCATTCTAGAAATTGAGGGTTTTTGACCTTCTTTTTAGTTTTGTTTAATTGTTTTTCTGCACATGAACAGTGCCTCCTTACTGAAGCCTACTTGCATCACATAAATCAACCTCAATTACATTAGGATTAGTGAATGTCTTTTGTGTGTTTTTTCATCATTTACAATCCCTTGTCAAAAAGTTGTTTAAATCGATTTGTCGCTTTGATACAAAAGTGTTGTAATTGTCGTTTTGTGTCGAAAAGAGAAGTGTCGTGAATTCTTCCTTCCCTTGATAAATTGATTGAACTTTTATTCATGTTTTTGGTTTGATTTGTTTATATTCGAAGTGTCAAAAGCATTTTTATTCAAATTTGAAAAGTGTCGTTGAGTCTTCCTTTCTCTTTTGAAGAAGAAATTGTCGAAAATGTCATTTTGAATGAAATATTTCAAATCTTTGTTGCATTTAGTTTTCCTTTCTAGAATTTTTCACATTAAGGAGAATGAAAACAAATACATGCATTTGCATTTAGCAGTTGTAGATTTGTGTGTGAAAATATGATTTAGGTAAATGCACTAGGGTGTGCTCTTTGCTCTTTGCTCTTTGCACTGTTATTTTCTTTCCCTAGTAGCTAGGTTTTTCATTGCTCAAAATAAAAAAAGATTGTTTATCATTGTAGATTTCATTTTAGGAATTTCAAATCATCATCACGCAGTGAACCATTGAAAGGAAAAATCTAAACAAGTTCAACTTTAAAATAAATTTCAATGAACCTAACAACGTTTTGGAACTTAACGCAACATATCTAGAGGTCTAGGCTAGAGACTTGTTTCGACGTCATTAAAACTAGTGGCTATTGTTTTCATTGAAGGTTGGGTGATTCCTCCTCCTTGATACGACAAGTGCTAGCATGGACTTGTGCTCCCCGTACCATCACGTATATATTGGGAGACCACAATAGGCATATATCCTTTATCCATAGGAAGCAGAGTCTGTTGCCTTATTGATTGCAATGCACTGAACACAACATTCGAGAATATTGACTACCGTACATAAGTCCTTGGTAACTTCTCTTCAATTTATCACCAAGGTGTATATTTCAGTTTTGTGATTGGTTTGGTAACCCCTCTATCTATATTTTCCAGAGTAGTCACTTTCGTTCCTTTCTGACTCTTTAAAAGAAAAGGTCCATCTAAGCACTTGTCCTTTCAAGCTCATTAAAAATCAAAGGAGACTAAGGTCATCTTTAGCTTTTTCGCGACTCTTAAAAACTAAAAAAGCAAAGTTGTGTCAAAGTGTCATTAAAATTAATTGAATTCAGAATAACATCCTTGTTCCTTAGTTGATCTTAGGTTGAGACATATGGAGTCCACTAATCAAGGAATCCCTTTTGATGGGAATCCTAGTCCTTTTCCTTCTTGGGGAAATATTGGTGCTCCTTATATGGCTACATTATCCCTTCCAGGAATTACCATTGGCCTGCCAGTATGGCTGTTTTCAACCTTTGTAGTTCAAAATGCTGTGATTTCTCCGTAATCGAGTACACCTCCAATTGAACCTGAAATTAACCCCTTACCTTCTTCCTCGTTTGTTTCTCTCTCCCCTTATTCCTCTTCGCTTGGTGAAAGTAGTGATACTAGTAACTAGGTGGCTAAGAAGAAGAAGAAAGGGAAGGAGAAGAAGAAGAAGAAGCCAATTCAGCAAGGGGAAAACCAAGCAACCATTGCTTTGAATGCATCATCTAATGAAAATTTGTTCATTAAACTTCCTAAACCCAAATTTCCATGCATAATTTGTACGGGAGACCATTTTCATCGAGATTGTCCATGCTTTCCTTGAATCTTGAAAGAATGGTCTCCTCGTTCACACCATCCCATGTCATCAACTTCTGGAGGTTATGTTGGTAACACGCCTTCAACTAGTGATAGTAAAGTTCATGGACAGAGGAGAAAAGTTAAGTTTCCATGTAGGTTATTTGAAGGTAACCATTCCCTTCACCTTTGTCTTTTTTTTGGATGAAGCGAAAAAAGTATTGGATAACCGTCCTACTTCACTGCAGCAACTCCCATCTGGTTACAAGAAACTCTCCCTAAGTCCTTCACCAGTTGAAAAACTGACTGACTTAAAACAACTGTCGGTTGAAACCACTCTCTCTGAAAGTGAATCTTATGAGTCTATACCCAACCAAAGTCAACAGGCTGAGGCAACAATTGACCCAATTTCACCTTTAGCTAATCGTACCTTTCTCGAAGAGAGTGGAAATGATATCGTTCAAGTTCTCTTTATTACTTCGGATTCTAACGAACTTGGGGGCAATCCACCTGTTCCATCTAGACAGGAGGAAAAATCTTCAGTTCTCATAACTCAAGGGATCAATCCTCCTGTTTCTTCGGTGCCCCCTCCAAGTATCTAGTCACTTCCTTTGATTGGAATCGACTGGCAAGAACCCGCCTTCCTTCTTATGTACCTTTCTGGATCATAGTACAAGTTTGTAAAATGATCATGTCTGGCACTATTATAGATGAAGGTGCATCAGTGAGTATCCTTTCCTCAACTACTTGGAAAGCACTTGGTTTGCCACCGCTTATGCCTGTTACACAAAATATGTTAGGCTTTAACAAAGGAACCAGTCAACCGTTAGGGACCTTCCTAAGTTACCTATCACTTTGGGAGGAAAAACCATTCATCTAAACGTGATGGTAGTCCCACGACCTTTAGACTACAATTTACTTCTTGGGCATGACTATGTTTATAACATGGAAGCTATTGTTTCAACACTCTTTCGAGTGATGTGTTTCTGACATGAAGGCAAGATTGTCACCGTTGACCAGATTTCATTTCCCGGTCTAAACATAGCTCCAAGTCAATAATCATCCCTAAATGGTCCATTTACATCAACAGTATCACTTGAACCTTCATTCCATCCACCTAATAGCCATGAGTAGTCTAGTGAATGTAATGAAGCTTAGGGGGCATGCAACTAGTTGTAAAGATAAGTTTCCCTATAGGTTATATGATTGGTCTATCACACCATTCACCTTTGTCTATTCTGGATGAATCGAAAGAGGTGTTGGATAACCATCCTGTTTCATATTTGTCTATTCTGGACGAAGCCAAAGAAGTGTTGGATAACCGTCCTACCTCACCGCAGTGACTTCCATTTAGTTACAAGAGACTTTCCCTTTCATCATGTTGGGGGCATGCAAACCTATATTCAAGCATAGTTTCTTCATTATGTGCTTGTGTAAAAAAAAAACTGAAGTCAAGCATAGTTTTTTTGTTTCAATCTTGTGTAAAAATGAAACTGAATCCAAGCATAGTTCCCCATGGTTCAATCTCGTCAAAAAATGAACCCATTTACAAGTAATTAAACTTTGTGATTGCCATTCTATTAGTATTTTGAACCTTGGTCGTGTACATCCCATCACCACCATCCCTTGGCCGATCATACGCTTTCACTTGGTTGTTTTACCCCTTTTTGAGGAATAGTCGCAATGAGTGGTCTTATTAGCCAGCCTCTTCACAGAAATCATCATGTTTTGAGAAGTTCTAAAATCACCGGAACTAGTTGCTACCCTAGACACCATCCGTTCGTCAAAATCAAGTCCTCTTTAAACCCTTTTCAGACTTGTTAAATATGAAAAGATTGTTGAGTGCTTGTCCTTTCCAACTCGTTAAAGTGATTGGAAATGTCATCCCTCTTGTATTATTTTATCCTTTTTCGGACCTGAGGGATTATTTTACAAAAAAGAAGTGGTGGAATTTTCTTTTCTTCCCTTTTCAAACTCTCTAAACTTGAAAAGTACCAAGTTATCCTTGTCATTAAACTCGTTAAAACAATAGCGACAAACTCGTCCAACTAGACGATACTGAGTTTCATTGTTGCTAGATTCGTTAAAACATCAAATAACAACAGGTTTGCCCAAAGGGCAAATTATAGAACAAGCATATGTTATCTTCCTCAAGCTTGAAAAAAATAAAGAGGTACTGGTCAGCAATGACTGGGGAAAAAGGGAAAAAACTTGAATAATTTATCGTAGCAAGTCGCTCTTGAACATGAAACTTTCACTTCATCTCCATTATTAAGTTGGGTTGGGTTATTCTATTCACCGGTCATATCACCATTGGTCTTTCATACCATCCATCTTTTGGGGTTAACACTACCAATTCATCTCAGTGTTGCTGACATGTTCAAGAGAAGTCATTTAGTTGAGAAACCACCATCCAGTTAATGTCTCATCCACTGTAATACCTCCAACCTTCATTTTTTTTCATGATCGCCATTCCTAAACCTTGTGTCGTCATTTCATTTTCACCTCCAGAAATCATTTGCTTCATTTCTTTTCATAGATGTGGGATACATCAAGGCCCTCCTATGACAAGTCACTTCTTGTCGACATCAGTTCATTATCCAAGAAGTTGACTTAGAAACACCCCTTTCAGTGCTTTGAAGTTTGCATACATCAACGGCAAGTTTCTCACTTCCGGTGACAGGTTGACATCAAGGCCTTTGACCAAAAGATTTTGTGTGGTGTTCGACATCAGATCATATATTCACACCACATGAATTGTACTATAGTACCTTGAGGGTCATTATCATTATCGATGATTCCTCTCACGTCTGTTAACAACTTACATCATTGGCTGGTAATCAGGTGATGTCTTTCCATGTTTGACTTCAGAACATCTCTTCACATGGACTGACTTGTAAATCAAGCAAAGATTGAACGAGTTTGAAGACTCAAGATCTAGTTTCATCCATCCAGGCTGCGATATATTCAGGGATATAAGAACATCAAATGTACAAAGGCTCTACACAGATGGTCATCCTGACCATGGATGATGACTCTATATTTGAAGAATCACCAGTTTGTATCTACAGATGAATATTTGATCTCTGTACATGAAATGAATTTATAAAGCTGAGCATGGGAATGCCTCCCTCAGCTAGATCATGAAAATTATATTATGATGATGTATTGTATTGTAACTTATGCAGGTCACCTTCCAGTTCAAAACTTCGGATCCTCATGATAAAGCATTTCATCCAAAATCAATATTTACGACTTCATGCTTTAGGGGCAACTCTTATAGACATATTTGGGCACATCAACCCCAAACTTATATGTTGATAAACTAGGGCTCATCAACCCATAGAAGAGTTGTTTCATACCCTAAAGGACATAGTCATCTGAATACATCATTCCCCAAAAATTCCATCTGAGAAACCATCCAGAAATGGCCTGAATTGAACCATATTAAGTGCTCCACTGGAAAAGTGCAATGCATACTAAGTGGTACACTACTAGGGTGTGATGCATATTGATTAGGCCTTCTATAGGGTGCGATGGGTGAGATGGACAAATTTTCGAGACAGTGTTCTAGGTGGTTGCTCATGGAGTCTTCTAGAAACTTCTCCTGTGCCACTTTCCTCTCTGAATTTGCCTAGGGATGAGTAAGAGATCCAAAAAATCTCCAAGTGGAACCAATTGCAACAAGTGGAATGACACTAATCAAACCCCATGGATGACTCACACCCTTGAACACATCTATAAATGGATCCCTCATCTAAGAGATCTGGAGGCTAGAATATTGTGAATTGCAAGGAAGTGGTGATAGTTTGTAATTGAGAAAAGAGCATTGTATTGTTGGAGTGATCTTGCTATTTCATGAGGTGAAGAAGGATTGAATCTGGGAGGATGATGCTGGATCAGACAACTGGGTTGTAATTCTCCCTTCTATTAATAAAATTCTTCAAGTTTTCTTCCATATGATTGTGCAATTGTGAATGTTATCATTTGTGAATGCTATCATTTGTTCATTATATATATGTTTCTATAGTGTTTATGTTGAAATAGATCATGATGCTTTAACGGTTCTTTGTTGCTATACCTGTGCAAATACTCTCCAAGCGTGTTAAGTATGGGGAGGAGTTGTAGGCTCTGTCAAAGGGGAGAGAAATCAAGCAAGGGATTAAGTGGAAGTTCCAAGTTGGTTCCATTATCTTTCTCTTATCTGTTGCACATAGAATAAATCGTTGAATTTCTTTAAACTGTTGTTTCTAGGGTAGCTACCAAACCTAGACGGCTAGCATTCCTTAGGAATACTAGTTTTCCCAGAAATAGCAGGGGACGCAGGAACAGATGTAGGGAAGCAATTTGGACACCACGGTCTCAAAACAACGTGTACAGGAGATTCAATAGGCAGATGCTCAGTGCGCGACTGACGTTGCAACCATTTGAGTAGAATTGGAGGGTCTCCGTGCAAAGATCTCCGCACTGACAAAGTGACTTGAGGACAAGTCATAATGTTTGTGTTGGGGGCTTGTTGGGCATGGAATCCCGCCTCAAGGCATGTTTTGGAACTTAAAGCCCAAGTTTTTACTAATTCCATTGTAAAGACTCCACGAATTGTGGGTGCGGAGTGAAAAGTCATAATAGAGTCATAGGGTTGTCCCCCTTTGTTTTTGTAACGTAATGTCAGTTTGAAAGATCTACCCATGTTACATGGACCATGGGATTGTATAAATAGAGCAAGGCCCTAAATGTAGATAGAATAGAATAATCAGATGGAATGATGAGTCTAAAGAATTAAGGAAGCATTGAGTCGAAGTGTAACTCGTGTCTTTGGGTCGTAGAGTAGGAGAAGGCTTTGCAGCTGAGTGTGCAGAGGCCTAGTAGTCAACAGCTGAGTGCGCAGACCCCTAAAACTGAGTGCGCAAGGTAGATCGAGTCTGTAACCATGGGAAGAATTAATAAAAGAGAAGGTTTACCATATTTCTGTGTATCTTTTCCTGTTTTGTGTATTATTGGGTATGAATTGCAAGTTTACTGTTTATTTTTTGCTCGAACTCATATGAATGGGTTGAATAAGTAAATATAATATAAGGCATTTGTTTACGTGAAGATAACTAACTGTTATAAGAATATAAGTAATATCCCAGGGGTAACTTAGGAAAATAGTACAAATCGCTGCTCCAGGAGTGCAAAATCCCCATAGCCCCTGGTTAGGGCTACACAAAGGCGAGTATATTAGGGTATGAAGGCCAGGGAAGTGCACGAAGTAACTTGCACAAAGAGACTCACAATTAGACCAAATCACCCCCTCAGACATATCAAGGGTGTGGAAACCTGGTTCCAGCATGCCCCCATACTACTTCAGGTTGGACCTTAGTCCACACTCCGCAGACTGTTACCAAAAGGGCCAGTAGTATAGGGATTTGTTTGGATAATTAATTCCCAACCTGGGTCAGGCCCCTACAAGCCAATAGTTCCTTGTGAATAATTAAGGGAAGAGGAAAATTAGAATGAACTACTAGAGGAGGTCTAGAATCATGCTTACCCACTAAGTCAAACATGGGGACTATGTGGTATAAAGTAGAATATTTGAAGATATGGTATCAAACATCTAGAATATGCGATGTGCATATGGCTCACTGGAGAGACCGACAGGACAAACTATCCAAGGAATGGGATCTAGGTCAAGACTTAATTGAGAATATGGCTAGGGGAAAACCATCATGTCCCCAAGCATGGGATACTACCCGCAAACATATGTGATGGAGGGGACTGATCTGGTATGAAAAGGTGGGAATGTTGCCTCCTAGCAGGAGGAGTTTGTGGAGTGCCATTGTGCTTTGAGTGCTCAAAAAAGGGATTCAATCATCTCAGACCAACTTGGCACAAGATCCTCCAAAGGATGATAAGGATATATAGGGGCCTATGTGCCCCTTAGTATGTTATGGGCGTAATAGATGTATTTATAGTTATGGGCTCCAAAAACTTATATGATACATAATATGATTATGCATTTTAATATGACGATGATGGTTCGCCATGTGTTTTGTTTATGGTTGTATTTTGTGGTATACATGTGATAAATGCCAATCTAAAATGTTATTTGCGATGGTATCTACATAGTGATTTTGGGCTCTAGGCACATGATTGAACGTAATGGTTTCAAATTCGCATACCAATTGTGTAACTGGTAGATATATTCTAAATAGGACTTGGTTATGAACATGATACACACCATTCAATTGCATGACAAGTAGAAAGGAATCTAAATGAATGAAGATGAAGGATGTGATGAGCAAGGGCATCAACTAAAAATCCTATCACTGTGTCATATTCGACTTGATTATTGGTGGCAGATCCAATGCACACATCATTTGAAAGAACTAATGTGTGCAAGGGGGTAAAAATGGTCAAGATTGCCAAGGCTAGATTCCAGGAGAAGCGACTTTCACCATTGGGATGACTAATATATGGTGTGGATGATGGATCCATCTGAAAGGTGTAAAAGAAAATGGATGAGATGATGAAATCTACCTAACTTCATGGTAGAAATAAAGACATGCAAATCAAAGGGATCTGCTATGAGCAAAATTTCTTGAGGTAGAGCGCATTGGGAGAATTAAGAAGGAAATGGCCTTCAAAATCCTCTAAAGAAATGCCTCCTTGCTTAAGTGTAGGTGTTATAGACATATTTGGGTACTGCAACTCCAATCACATATGTCCATAAACCAAGGGCTTCTAAGTCCCTAGAAGTGTTGTTTCACACCCTAAAGGAACAAGGTCAGTGAATTACATCATCTCCCAGAAGTTCTCCATGAAAACCTGCTCAGAACTGGTCAAAACTAGACCATACAGACTGCTCAGTCCTAAGGGTGCGATGCATCTCACCTGCCACATGAAAAAAGTGCGATGCATACTAAAAATCCCTTCTATAGGGTGCGATGGGCGAGAGTAGAAAAATGGCAGAGACATTTTGCAAGGTGGATGATCATGGAATCATCCAGAAACTTCTCTTGTGACACTTGCCTCTCTAAATTCGCCTAGGGATGAGTAAGAGATCATGAAATCTCCAAGTGGAATTGAGAACTATCAGAGAAATGACACTAATCAAAATCCTAGAAGCTGACTCACCCACCTGCAAACATCTATATATGGATCCCTCAGCCCAGAGATTCGGAGGCTGGAATCTTGTATTTTGTAAAGAAGTGATGTTGGTTTCTTTGTGGAACATCATAGTGTTGGGTGATCTAAGATTTTCATGAGGTGAAGAAGGGCTTTCATGCTGGGAGGATGATGCTGGGTCAAATCAATGGGTTGTAATCCTCTCTTCTACTCTTTCTATCAGTAAAGCTATTTGAGTTTTCCTCCACATTCTTGTATGTTTGAGTTGATATATGCATTTGTGTGGTCAATATATATCTGGTCCTATATTGTTTATGATTGTAGATATCTGTGATTTGATAGTATTATGTTGCTTTGAATTTACAGGTGCTTTTTGAAGCAGGGCAAGCAAGGGAGGAGTGGAAAAGATCTATCAGGTGTGAGAGGAAACAAGCAAGGAGCTAAGCGAAAGACAGAGGTTGGTACTCTCTGCTTCTCTCTCATCTACTCCTCATAAAGGAAAATGCAAGTAACTTTAGTTTGTTTGTTTCTAAGATAGCTACCCATCTTAGTGGGACTAGCAGCTCTGAATGGACACTAGATTTACCGATAATAGCAGGGGTAATTAGGGGTAGACATAGCTTCCATGGTGTCGTCATTAGGCTGGGAGATGAGTGGACAGGAGGAAGATTGATTACATGATGCAGCGGCATTACCTAGTGCATCAACATGAGAAAGAAGGTTCAATTATGCATCATCTTGAATGGTAGATGATGGGCTAGTAGATGGAGGATCTACAGATGTTGAGACCTAGGATTCTATCGAAAAAGGTTTGATAGAAGCGCATGCAGAAACCTTAGAAAGGTTTTCCTGCAAGGAACTCAAGGATAACGAAAGGTAAAGGATGGGACCTATGGTGTCTCTCATCTCGAAATCGGGGGCATGGATCACAATAGTGAGGCCAGAGTCTCCCTATTCTGGTTGAATAGTGGTACCAGACTCCACGGGTAGAGGAGTAGATGATCCACTACGAGTGGCCTTGTATTCGTGAATCACCCCAAGGCAATCGCAAAATTCATCGAGATGAGGGAAAAAATGGGAATAGTGACCATGATGATCACACAAGGCACAAAGGTGATTCGTGCACAATGTTTTGAGTTGCTTGGGTGGGCCCGACAAGTTAACATGGACATCAGGGATATTTGACTTAGGGAACGCTTCATGAACCAAAGGTTTAAGTTGAGGAAGTTCAGGATAATTGTTAGCGGCATGCCCAACAACTTTACACAAAGTGCACGGTGGTGTCGGCTTTGGGGCCTTAGGGGCTGGAGGATATTGGGGGGCCTTGTCCTTAGGTTCTTTCCTTTTATCTTTCCCCCCTATGTAGATGCTTTCAAAACAGGAGTGGGTTCCTATTGAGGTTGTGATGGAACTGAAGTAGCGATAGGGGCTGTAGGGACTGGGTTCAAAGCATGATAAGGTCTTATATGACCAAGAAGAATTTTCGTTGGGGGATCAATGTATAGATTGGGATCCCCAAAGTCATATTATGGAGGACTAGTGAACCCATGATAGGGATAGAAAAGGTTCCCACAGGAGGAAACAAGAAAGGTATCTATCCTGTAGGGAAATGTCCCTATGGAACAACTCCTAGATGGTTAAGACCTGGAGGAATGATTCCTTGTGGGAACACAGGATAGGCATCCACAAATGGAGGAGGTCTTGGGTGGGTGGATCCAAATGACTTGGCTGAGATGGTAACAACATAGTGCTGAGGAGTTGGCTGTTGATCAGAGGTACTGACATCGTCAGAATCCATCATGAGAATCTGGTAGTCACTAGGACCAGAAGGTTGGGGGAATGGGCTGCTTGGCTTGGTTGAGTTGAGCAACAACAAATCCTTGGTGAAGGAAAGGATTTGTGAGAACCATAGGTTGAGATGGTGTAGGATTCTGAGGTGATTGTTGACCTCTAGAAGCTACTTGAGCTTCCCACATTTGGCGCATCTAGGGTAAGAGAGGACACTCATGTGTATAATGGTCATGTACACCACAACATGCACAAGGCTTGTTCATATGAATATCCTTGTTCTACTTGGGCTAGATGCCCTATCACTGGTTGTTGGTGTTAGGTTGGTTCCCCTGGGGTTCACTAGGCTGGTTACCTTGGTTACCCTGGCTACCCTTGTTACCCTTCCCCTTATTCTTTTCCTTCAAATTTTGGGGATTGGTCACACTCTGTTGCGTAAACACTTGACCCTGAGGGGGTAGTGGTTGCCGGGGCTGAGGATGCATGGGAGGCTACGACACTAATGCTTGATGGGTTGGAGCACTAGGTTGTGCATAAGGAGGACAAATAGTTTGGTAGACGGGTTGGGGCCCTATAAACATGTTGCTATCAGGAGGGGTATAAGTGTTAGAGGAACTGGTGCCCCCCTATGGGTAGCCACAACTTTGCTAAGTATATGGTGAAGAGTGTGAAAGGGATCCAACGATACTGTCAGTAGCGTGAGATTCCCCTGGTGCATTGGCACTTCCAAGATGAGGGAGATTTGGAATGATGGTATAGACATAACCAATTATGCATAAATTAGATCATATCTCAGAGCAGTTTGGAGAGCTTCTTCCTCGGTCTGACGAAATGGGACACGAGATATTTTCCAATGGGAGATAAGAGGCTCGTAAGAAACCAATCTAGATAGACACAATATTCGAAAGGTGGGGCACAACATGTGCTCCTCCTTCAACACCAGTCTTGAACATGGTCAGAAAGGTGAGTGCGGGAGGACTAACAGAATTTGGTCAATAGATCCGCACCAGTGTCGTACTGGAGAGGTAACTAGAAATATGAAAGGAACGCTTTAGCAAGCATCGTGAAAATAGAATGAGATACGGAGGGCTAGTCTACATACCATTTTGTAGCATCTTTGATGAGCGTGCATTGGAAGAGTCGAAGACGAATGGAGTCATAGGTTATGGAGTTGGATGAACACCACATGTTGAAGGATTAGACATGGTTGGTAGGATCCTCTCCAGCATTACCCTTAAACTTTGTGATGTCTGAGGGAAACTTAGTCGGCATAGATGGCCAACCAACATCATGGTGTAAGGGGTCATTTATCAACTGGTTAAAATCCATTAGACTTAACCCAACCATAACGGGGAGCATGGGGGCTGCCGAAACAGTTCTTGAGACTGTTATGCTTGATGTGACCACAGGGATAGAACCAAAGCCAACACCAAGTTGGGTTCCTGCACCAGCTGTGGGTATAAACATGGTGACGATATGTGGTGAAGGGAGGAATTAGATGAACCAGGAGAAGAGTTGGTGTGGGGACTCAGAGGGCTACGAACTTGAACCTGACAAGGGGGGGGGTAATATGCCCAAGCAGAAACTGGGGGTGAAGACCTAATAGTTTCCACGATAAGTGCCTTGGTGGCACAATGGTAGTAGGACACACGTGCCACGAATATGGTGAAGGGAGATCAACAATATGCCTTTGTCTCAATGAGGGGAGATAAATTTATTATTTTAAGTCTTGGCTTGGTGGTGTAAACCAAGATCCCTTCACTTAAGGTGCGCTTGTGTGTGCAACTGTATTAATTTATTAAGCCAGATCGTATTTGTAATAAAGAAAAAATCTTGCTGAAAATACACTAAAATTAATAAGAGAAAATTTACAACAACATAATTAACTAAACCCTACCCAAACTGGGTTTGCAAACACTGCACTAGTTGGTGGCTAAATCGATGGAAAATACACTGGAATGGTCAAGAGATCTAAATGTAAGTGTGACTGGGATGAAGTGACACTAAGCTACTGGAAAGTGGTGCAACAACAACAAAAAACTAGAGAGGAATATCGCTGCAAAATGATAGGGAGATGGGTAAAACATCTAGGGAAACCAATGGGACCCTAAGGAAAATGACCAAACAAGTTTATATGTGAAACTATGGATGGTGGAAACCCATCTTTATAGATCTGAAATAGGAGGGTAGAGATCTGGAAAATGTAGCTAAAAGTGCTACAAAAACTAACACTACTCACTCAGCTAAACTCCTCCTAGAAAGGTGGAAGCGTACTAGAAGCCCTAGGGTGGCCTAAATTCAACATCGACGAGTAAATTAGAGTAGGTCAAGGCCTAAGTGGGATGAGATAGAGTTCCGACAACCCAGCAAACAACTCTATGCAAAACCGAGAAACAGATCTGAGAAAAACCCTAAAACCTAGAAATCGCAGGTACTGACCTGTTTCTCTGTAGGGATCACACTTTTTGGGCTAATAAGTGCACTTTGGCCTCCAAATTGCACTTTTTGGGCCAAAAAGTGTGATTTTTGCTCTGTGGATCTTAGTTTGAAAATCTCGGAAAAATGTGTTGCCTTTGTCAAGGTTGGTTCTTGTGACCTGCAGAAACGACCAGAAAGCTTCTGGAAGTCAGAAATTTAACATATATAGGGTAAAAAAACTAGGAAACATTAAGAGAATTGAAGAAAGAAGAAACCCTAAGTTGAAAACCAAAGATCACCCAGGTTTCTAAATATGAAGTATAAACCTAGTGGATTCGCAAATTTTGTTGTATTGTTTTCTTCTCAAAGATGTACGAAAAGAACCCACTTAAGATTGTGGATGAAAAACAATCTCAATAATATAAATTGCTGCTAAACATTGTAGATTTGTGGCAACTGATAGAAACACAACCTACCAAAGTTTGGATCTACACCACAATCATAGTTAAACAACAAAAAGAAAGAGTAATAACTCCAATCATCCAATGATAACTAGATATAGAAAGAATAGTTTTATTATAACACCTGTGAAGGGATAAAATAAATGTTACTAGTCCCCCTCTATGGGATGGGTTCTTGGCTATCGTCAAACGTCTTTAGCTTGTGTAGAGTCTCTCTCCTCTATAATGTGTAAACCCAACAAAAATATGGTGTGTGACAATGAAAATAATCAGAGCTACAACAATGAGTGCAACAATGAATATAATCAAAAGTGAATAATGAATGGAAAACCCTTCTATTTATAACAAAATATTGAGTTATCCTCGAATAATGATAAATAATAAAATATTATTGATCCCATTCTTGGAATAACCACTTGGAATATTTTATAATATTGTTAGAGGGAAAAAGTATTTAACTTTTATTTGAAATAATAAATAAATAAATGATTTATTTATATCCAAGGAATTATAAGAATAATAAACAAGTTAATGATTTATTTAATTATTCCTAAGGGATAGTCAAATTTGACAAAGAATAATAATTTAATAGTGATTATTAATTGATCTTAGAGAAAAATAAGATAATTAATGATTTATCTGTTTATTTTTCATGATTGGGTCAAATATGACAAGGAATAATAATAAAACTTGGTTAAATTAATTATTCCTAGAAGAAAATCAAATAAATAGTTATTTATTTAATTATTCTTCAAGGGTTTAACTATAAATTACTTAACAATGGTGGTTTATTAAGTAAGTGAAAGACATTTTACTATGGTAAAATTGGCTTTACATGGTGTACTTCAATCCATCTAGTAAATTAGGCTAGATGATCAATTTTTTGGTGATAATAGTGTCATCGAGAGGTGTAAAAATGACTAACCATTTGTCGAATTCTGGCACCAGAAAAATTTGGGCCTATAGAAATGTTTTACATTCCCTCGTGATTATCCAAAGATTCCCTCCTTTGGGTTGACTAGAGATCTGCAACTCAAATAAGAAAATTGATCTCTCCATTGAGATCCTTGTGAAATTCTGAGAATAATGAGTATAAAATTGGCTACATTCTGGATCTAGGAAATTTTAGTGTCAAAGCAATTTAAAAGATTCCCTCAATATTCTTCAAAGATTCTCCTCTATTGGGAATCTACAAATCTTTTTCTCAAAAGGTGAATCCAAACTCGCCATTGCTTTCCCTACAAAAATCTAAGAAAAATGACTGTAAACTTGATAACATTCTGACAATGTAAAATTTTACCTCCCAAGGAATCTTTGAAATCAAGAGAATATTCCCCATCTCGAAAAATGTGTCAAGTTTCCACCTCTGGCCTGCAAAGCATGGTTCTGATCCTAGCTCAGGGTTCTGCATAGTCACGGTTCCACCTCCACGTTCCTCCACTATTTTCTCTCATTCGACGCTTCCTCCATGTCCTTAGGCGAATGAATGAATCAAGTTTAAATACAATGCATGGGTAGAGCTAACAAAGCCGATCCTTGTGGCTCAGTGATAAGCCTTGGTATTGCAATAAGAATGTTGCAACTCCCAAGGTTACCGACTTTAATTATCAACCTAGGTTTCGTAAAAACTTAAGAGGAATCGACACTATATGTGCAACATACAATGTGTCCTTCCTTTGCTTTTATGAGAGAAAATAAATGTTGCCTATTTGCGGGAATGAAAGACTGAATTTAAAAATGCTTGTAAGGTAACATGAAATACTCTATTGGTTGGAGAGAACCATGGCGGGCTGCGTTCGTAAGATTAGGTTTTCAGTTCGCCAGTTTTGCGCCGACGCCGGGCCTAGTATCTTGCACTTCTGTGGAAAGCCCAGGAACCTGCTGGATGTTTCCTCATTCATCAAGTTTTCCCATTGGCTAGGGGCAGAACCGCCCGACAGAAAGTTTCTTAAAGTCTTGATTCTCAGAAATCAGAATCCGGGGCGTCTAGCTTTTTCCTGGTCGCGGTGTATCATCTGTGTTTTCTTTTTGCTCAGAACCAGCAGATCAAACCACACTTATGGTTGGCAGTGGGGTCGTCATGTCGTTTCATGGTTTTTCTTCACCGGCAAGGTCGAAATCTCTTTTCGGGGCAGTAGTTTGGCCCTGGTCTGTGGGTTTTTTGTGGTATCCCTGTCTTTTATGCCACAGTTACACATCAAACCGTTCCACAGAACCCCTTTTCATTTGATTTTTGACTGTTCTCTTTTACCCAGATCCGAGATCGTTTTGCGTTGGCAAGGGAATCCTGTCGACGCTTCTGGAGGAAAGAGGCGTATTCCAGATTCGCTGCCCTTGTTCGGCTCACTGTGGCTTCGATCGGCAGACCCAGGGCAGATTTTAAATGGGAAAGCTGTGGATCTAGAAAGAAGAAGGAGTAGGGACATGGTCTTGCGGTGTTTTGAAGAATCTTTTCCCTATGCAGCACAACAAATTTTCATCAGATCTACAGAAGGCAGACATTTATGTTTGCAGATCTGGGGAAGCATGAGGGTTCTCGAGCTTAAAAAGAAAATCCAAGACAAACTGGGAATCCCAGCTGCTCTTCAAATATTAATTTTTTCTGGGGTTTACATGCAGGATCTTTACTCACTCCAGTACTACAGGGTAGCAAAGGATTCAACCATTATCCTCAACCTCTGTTTGTGAGTTGGATCAAAGGGATCTACGTCAAAACCTGCAGGAACCTATCGTGATGCAGCCAAAGGGAAAGATCCCATAGAGGGGAAAGAACCTGCAGCAGTCAATATAGCGACGGGGCAGTATATCGTGGATCAAATGACAGAGAGCCCCTCCATCTCGCTGGATATTCCAGAGGTAAGGAGCATTTTTTCAGATCTGGAAAAAAAAGCTGTTATTTGTAGATTTAACGGTTTCTGGCCTAAAACTGAGGCCCTGTATCAATGGGTACACTCGATCTGGACAAAAAACTGCCAGATCCACCTCTGTTCGAAGGGCTTCTTCATAGTAATTTTCCTTGAAGAAGAAGAAAAGGAAAAAATTCTCAATGAAGGACCATGGTTTTGGGGCAGTGCGGGCTTATTTGTCACCCCATGGTTTCCAGAGTTTGATGCCAACTCTATGGTGGTTTCAAGGATGCCTGTATGGGTTAGATTGCGTAATCTACCATTACATTTTTGGCACTTCAAGACCTTATCTGCTATTGGGAATACCCTTGGAAGAATGTTAAAGATTGATACAGATAGACATTTAAAAGGAATTTTTACTTTTGCTAGGATATGCGTTGAGGTAGATCTCAGCAAAGGACTACCTGAAAGCATCATACTGACTTTTAACAATATTCAGTGGAAACAACCTTTGGACTATGAGAACACAGCTTTCAGGTGCAGGGGATGCCAACAAACAGGTCATTTGCTCAAAACTTGTCCCAGCAAGAGCAAGCCACAACAAAGGAAGCCCAGAGGATGGTAGAATTTAGATGAAGTTTTAAAGAGGAGAACAACACAAAAGAAAGCCTCTTCGGTAACAGAAGAGGAACAAACAGAAGCAGAAGAGGTTGATACCACCATAGAGGAAGTTGAAATAGAACACAAGAAGGAAAATATAGCAGTCAACAAGGATCCACAACCACATACAAATCAAGCAGAGACCCAGCAAGACAAAGCAGAGATGACAAGCGTGGATCAAAGCATGGGAGGCAACAAACGGCAACACCACACAGATTCATCAGACTCAGACAAAGAACCAGGACAGCTGATCGAATCATCTCAGATTTTCATTGCTTCGACCGCCCCCCCTCTGGGTGAGTGGCGCAAGGTCGAAAAGAAAAAGGGTCGAAAATCTTGAAGCAGTTCTGCTAGAGCTTGTTCCCATCTTTTTCGCTGTCTTTCCTTTCTCTTCTCTTTCTCATTGTTCGCGTTAGTATTCTAACGCCGCGTAAGGTGCGTTAGCACGCGTGCCCATGAGGCAGTTTTTCGACATGCTCTTCTGCATCGGCCAATGTAACTTTTCATTATTTCTTTAATAAAAGTTACTGATTTTTTTCTTTGGAAAAAACATGAAATACTCTATCTACTTATTAACACACTTTGTTTGCAAAAGAACCTTATTTTAACCCTATTTGTCACATGTGATGTTTTAAATAATCTAAGCATTAAATCTGATCTAGAGAGTACTAACTATTGTGTGCATGTGTAAATATAAAAGAAATCATTTTTTTAATATTTTTTCTTTATAAATGCAAATGCTAATCTTTCCTTGATCTTTGGCAAGGGAGAGAGGTGTGGAGGAAGAGGGGTACAATGGTTTTGATGGCTTGGAGGTAAAGTATGGGGCTAATCCCAACTTTAATGATGATTTTTATCAATTCAGGCTCAAAATAGGCCGCTACAAGATTTCTTACATGATGTACTAGTTCTCATACATGATCCCCTAGTTCTCCTACAGGATCCCCTGTTTTACTACACGATGTTACAAATTTACTATACAAAATTATAATTCATTGAATGACCAAGCAAATCAAATCCAAATTGGATGGGACAATTTTTTTATTGACTATGATGTCTTAGCTTCCCATTCCAAGTGGAATCACTCAAAAAGACCTTTGTTAACCCATGCTAAAAAGTAACAGAAAATCACTAGTCAAAAATCTAGAAATTCGAGAACTAGTGAGCTAGTAAATCTATAAAATGCCTAAGCTAATCAAGTGAAAATGCAATGGGGTAAATTTTTTTATGAACTAGAATTTTTTTTTATCTAATTCAAGTGGAACCAAATCGATTGAATCTCATTAGCATGCTTGAAAAAATAGTAGAAATTTATTGTTCTTTGCCACAAAGGAGTTCCAAAAATCTAGATTTGGGAATAAGAAGGCTAATCCAAGTAGCTCAATGATTACTATGACCTTCCAAAGCTTTTCCAATGATTAAATTATGATTTTTATCCTGCAAAAGAACTTACATCAACCATTTAACCCAATCCTAGAACAAGAAACCTTTAATACTAAATGCATAAATAGAAAGAAATAAAACAAGAGATGCATGTGAATAAGAAGTGAAAAGAAGGAAAGAAAATGATAAAAAATGGCTCTGAGGCTCTTGGATGGCCAAGCGAAGGAAACTCAGAGACCTATGGAGGAAAACAAGATATAGAAGTTGAAGATGATACCAATCTTCATTATTTTCATCAATACAATTACATCACTGCAAGAAAGTACAATGGAGTTGCAGAAATACGAGTTCTCTCTACAATAACACTAATGAAAATCTCCCCCTAGAGGAAAATTCAACTTGGTACTTATACAAAATGATTAGGATTCATTCCCCATGAATGGAGGAATCTTTCCCCACCAAATTCTCTTGATTAGTGGATCTGGTTCCCAATACTAGGAATATGCATTAAATGGCAGGGAACACATTCTTAGATTTTCTCAATCATTGGAGTTCCACAATCTATGCAATAATTCCATAATATCTTGTTGATTTATTATTTAATAGTGATCCTCCTGTAGTAGGGAGCAAGTCCCTAAATTATCTCCTCCTCCATATCTTCATAATATGCCCAATATTCTCATACTATTCCACAAAAATAAATAATATTAAGCACAAATATGCAATTATTCATAAACTTTCATAATGAATACATTAAAGTTAAAAATACATTATCTAATGCAAAAAGAGAGGTTTAATGTTCTAAAGGATGGTCGTAAGAATTAATTTATGTTTAATTTAGAGGCACGGACCTTACTTTATGTCTAATTTAGAGGCCCATCATACCCCCTGCTGAAAGTGTTGCTCACCCTCTGAGCAACTTAGTTACCTCATTGTGCCTCATTCATGGCCCTAGTGGCTTCTCTCTTGTGCACCGCTCAGTCCTTTCTCTTAAGAATCTTGGCTGTAAGTTCTGTAAGGACAAGCCCAAAACCATATTTGTGAAAAGAAAAATCATGGTTTCTTGAGACCATTAACTTGCCTTATTCCCCTTATTCAAGATGGGTTTCTTGAATATTTTTTAGTTTACCAAGGTCTTCCACATCCTTATCAACCTTCTACTACCTTGTCCCACCATTTGGACACCTCTGAAACCTTCAAAATGCCTTTAGATGATAACTAGGACATCTTGTAGTAATTCTTGTCAAAACTATATGAAACCCTGTTAAAACTATAGGAAACCCTTTTTGAGCATAAATGATAGTCTAAGACTAGGATAGGCCCTAAACTTGACTCACATTCCTTTCTATCATTTCTATAACATGTTTTAGGCCTTGGACAAAAGCTAGAAAGAGATTAGAGACCTCTTTGAAAGTCTCTTTTCATCACTGTAGTTTGAGTTTTGTTTTGATGGTGGATGTCTCATTTCCTTTTGTTTCCTTCTTCTTCTCTCTTGTGGCCTAGATGGTTGCCTAATGGCCTTGGAGTTCTCTGTTTTGATTAGGTCTCTCATAGGCACTGTCATTTTGGGTTTTAGCACAATTTTTTCTTTCTTCCTTCTTATAGCAACATTCTATCTTCATGTAGCATTCATTCCTTCTCTTTCAGAGTCTTTTAACTATATGGGAGTGATGAGAAATGATGTAGGTTTGTGAAAATGGAGAAGACACTCTATTTGTTTTTTCAAGAAATTTTCAGGGTGAGATAGGGTTTGTTCTTAAAATTATGAAATGGGATGGATGAATGATGGATAGATACTGAATATGAAGTGGATGGAGGGCTTGGAGTGTTGTGGTGACTTGGCCTTTGCAAAAAATTCTTCTTTTAATTGTTGTCCTTATTCCTTGAAATCATCACCCTTGATAATTTGACTTTTCAGCATTGCATGAGTGAAGGAGTGAGCTACAATTAACTAGTTTAAGGTGACTGAGACTGCTGACCCATCCTTAACTTATAAAACCTCGTCTCTCATGCATTGAGAAAAAATTTCTAACTATAATATGCTTAAGAGAAGAGGTCAAGAATATTGCATACTTGTGCCTACTTGATGGTTGTTGGAGAGACATGCATACTGCTACTGAGTTGATGTTGTTGTGCTTCTCATGACTCAGGTACATCTTCTTGACTGCCTTTTTCTTTTTTGTTGATATTATTTTGCTGATGGGTTGTCTTCTTGTTGATGTGCAAGTGATGGATTCCTCTGTTGTTACTGAGCTCTAGAGGAGTTTCACTTTGCATGTAGTTATGATTCTCCTCTTTCAACCATGGTGCTAGAGGTCAAGCCTGGAGCCAACTGTTACTTCCAAATAGGTTGTTGTAGCTGCCCTTTTTTTTAATGTTTGTGTCCTTTCTCTGTTGGAGGGCAAGTAGGTATTGGAATGAGTGGAAGGTGTGGCCATAGAGTGACATGGTCATGATGGTTGTTGGTAGAGATGTGGTGAATTCAATGTCCTTTTCTCCTATCCCAAAATAGGCCTGCATCATAATTTTTCCATCGGACTGCCTTTCCTGTAGATTTTCATAACTTCCTGTAGTACTACAGGAAACTCCTGTAGTACTACAGGAAACTCCTGTAGTAATTCAAGACAACCTCTTGTAGCAAACTTGTTTTTTCCATATCTCCCAAAAAATAGAATGGATTGACCTAAAAATTTTTGAGCATGTTGTCATCATCATTATGCACCTTCCCATAAAAGACAATTGGTCAATGGATGCACAAATCTTGCAAAAAACTAAAAATGGTTGAAGGTGATGGAGACTGATTTCTTGGAAACCATGCACTAGAACTTGCTGAAATTGCTTAGAAATGTTACCATCATCCATATGCATCTCCCCATGAAACAAATTTCTAAATGGATGCACAGATATCAAGAAAATGAAAAAATGGTTGTAGGTGATGGAGGCTGATTGTTTTAAAATTGTGCACTGGAATTTGCTGAAATTGCTTGAATGGAAAAAACAAATTTCTGCTCTATGTATTTTTTTGTTTTCTATAGTAAAACATATCCTTCCTGTAGTTTTTACGACAACAAGCAAACTGAATGGGGAAATCTTGAGAATGATGGGTGGATGGTGGAAATAGATGAGGGTGATGGATTGACATGGCTTTGGCCTTGTTGGAGAATTTGAGCAAAGGAGGAGAAAGTCAAAATTTGACTTCTTTTGAATAGGCTTGACCAACTTTTTCTTTTGGTACCAACATGTTTGTTTTGCTTGTAGATGTTGGAGAGTACATGCATTCATTAGAGAGATACATGGAGCAAAGATTTATTGTTTTTTTCTTTTTATTTTTTTCTAGGCCTACTAGCTGCCTCAAGGAGGTTTTCAACTAGTAGGTCTGCCTAGGCATCTCAAAGGAGGTTCTCACCTAGGATCTTTTCTTTTTTCTCTTTTTTCTTTTTTCCCAACCCATTGACTACCTCATGGAGGTTTTCAATCAATGAGCCAATCTGAGGCACCTTAAAGGATGTTTTCACCTGAGATTTTTATTTTTTCTCTTATTTTTCAGTTTTTTTTTTCTACCCTACCATACTTGAAAAACAAAATCACTTTCAAGTATAAGAATACTTCCAATGGAGCCATGTGCACATCAAGATGATATACAAAATGATGTGTAGGCTTGAAATATAAGCTTTGACATGTACCTGGATTTCAGAGACCAAATGATTTGACTTTGAAAGGATCAAGCATAAGTGAAGAAGAGAGTGATGCTCCATCTTGTTGATTTCCTGGAACCAAACTTCAATATAACTTTGATGTCCTTGGTTTTCTTGCTTATCTAGATCATTATTCATGCCTTCTTCTATTATGACCTTCAAATCCTCCTCTTTTTGTTGATTGTTCTCTTGAATACATGGAAGATTTGATGGTTACCATGAGGGAGATCTCTCGCTCTATAATTTTGATGTTTGCTCTTCATCAAGTGCAACCCATGATTCTATGCTCTTCTCATTTGAATCTTCTTCTTTTGGATGTGTTCCTTCAATGATATCAAGATAATCGTTTTTTTCCAATACTCTTCTTGAGCTATGGTGAATACCATTGATCTCAATAGGAGATGTTTGGAAGTGTTGTACCTCAGCGTTTTAAGTGGGCTGAGCTACTTTAATGTGTGGGTTTGGAAATGGTGGTACATGTAGTTGAGTGGGAGTGGATATTTGAGATGGATGTGGTTAGGGTTGGGGTTGTGGTGGAGATGAATGGTAGGGATAACATCGAGTTGGGTATCGAGGATATTAAGGAAAATATTGAGGATATTGTGGATGGCTCCCATAAGTTCCTTGCCAACCTTGTTGCCAAAATTGGTTTTGGGGTTAATATGGCCAATGCTGCTGAGGAAAGGGTGTGTTCCAATTACTTTGATATGGATGTGCATAAGCTTGAAATTGTGAATTAGGTTCTTGAATCATACTAGGTTGAATAGGATGCCAAGGTCCTCTTGGAGCTACATAACATAGCTGCATTGGAAATTGACTTACTCCATTGTCCTCTTGGTAAACATCCTTCAACCTTGGTAATGATGGAAAATGTTTAACATCATGTGATTCTGCATGGAAAACACAAATATTAGCAACTTATTTTTGCTCATTTTGTATTCTTAACATTTCTACTTGTTAACTTAGATTGCTAAGAATTTCCATATTAAAGTTATCAACCAAATTTCCAAGTTTAGCTTGACTTACCGATCCTGATGTTGGTTTACCTACTCTTGCCCTTCTTCTTGATATTTGTTTGCATGTTTCACAAATTTCTTCAAATGATAATTGGTATACATCACCTCTACTCATGAGATCAAGGAGATTAATCAATTCATCCCTAATTGATCTAAGTAAGAGGGTTTTTAGTGTGTCAAATCCTAAATTATGTAGTTTTCCCCTATTAACATTATACATGAACCTTTCTATTAGATCCTCTAAACTCTCATCTTATTTTTTATTCATTCTAAACATTTCTTCTTTAAGATCATGATCTTTATATTTTTCTAGAAATATATTTTGCATATCATTCCATGATCTTATTGAATTAGTCCCTAAAATCATGAACCATTTAAGAGCTCTATCCTTCAATGTTACTGGAAACATCCTCAGTTTTTAAGTTTTTAATAAGTAACCATAAGATCTACAAACAATTTCAAATTCAAAGAAAAAGGTTTCTAGATCCTTTGACCTTAGACCATGAAATTTTAAAAGAAAAGATCGAGCGATGTTCTTCATGTGCACACTACCATCAATATCTTGAATGGGAAATCTTAGAGGATCTTCCTCGTTGTCATCATCTCCATCCATTTCTTCTACATTCTTTGACATCTTCTTCTTCTACGTACAAAAGTTAATGGTGTTGTGGTTCTTACTACGCCACGTGATTAAATAGTGGGGTGCGTTGGTGTTGGAGAATTTTTTTGTTTTTGTTTTTATGATTGAATGAAAACTATAATGCAATGCAATTTTCTACTTTTAAAATTAAATATTCCTAATGGAAATATTTTTTTGTTTTTGCAAAAAGTAAAGAGAAATTAATCAACTAGGGAAGAAAACAATGCATACTTTAACACCTCCATGGCAAAGGCACCAAAAGGTGATGAGCCTCGGTATTGCAAACAAAATGTTGCAACTCCCAAGGCTACCGACTTTAATTATCAACCCAGGGTTTGTACAAAATTAAGAGGTACCAACACTATATGTGTATCATACAACGTGTCCTTCCTATGCTATCATGATAGAAAATAAATGCTTCCTATTTGTAGGAACGAAAGACTGAATTCAAAAGTGCTTGTAAAGTAACATTAAATCCTCTATCTACTTATTAACACACTTTTCTTGCAAAAGAACCCTATTTTAACCCTATTTGTCACATGTGATGTGTTAACTAATCTAAGCATGAAATATGATCTAGAGAGTACTAACTGCCGTGTGCATGTTCAAATATAAAAGAACTCAATTTTTTAATCTTTTTGCTTTATAAATGCAAATGCTAATCTTTCCTTGATCTTTGGCAGGGGAGACAAGTGTGGAGGAAGAGGGGTACAATAATTTTGATGGCTTGGAGGTCAAGCAGGGGCCTAATCCCAGCTTCAATGATGATTTTTCTCAATTCAGGCTCAAAATAGGCCACTATAGGATTCCCTACATGATGTAGTAGTTCTCCTACAGGATCCCCTAGTTCTCCTACAAGATCCCCTGTTTTACTACAGGACGTTACAAATTTACTATATGAAATTATAATTCATCGAATCACCAAGAAAATCAAATTGAAATTGGATGGGACAATTTTTTTTAATTGACTAGTATGTCTTAGGTCCCCATTTCAAGTGGAATCACTCAAAAATACCTCTGTTAACCCATGCTAAAAAGTAGCAGAAAATTACTAGTCGAAAATCTTGAAATTTGAGAACTAGTGAGCTAGTAAATCTATAAAATGCCTAACCTAATCATGTGAAAATGCAATGGGGTATCTTTTTTTATGAACCATTTTTTTTTTTTTATCTAATGCAAGTGGAACCAAATCAATTGAAGCTCGTTAGCATGATCTAAAAAATAGCAGAAATTTATTGTTCTTTCCCACAAAGGAGTTCAATAAATCTAGATTTGGGAATAAGAAGGCTAATCCAAGTAGCACAATGATTAATATGACATTCCAAAACTTTTCCAAGAATAAAATGATTCTTTTGATCCTACAAAAGAACTTACATCAACCATTTAACCCAATCCTACAACAAGAAATCATTAATACTAAGTGCAGAAATAGAAAGAAATAAAACAAGAGATGCATGTGAACAAGAAGTGAAAAGAAGGAAAGAAAATGATATAAAATGGCTCTGAGGCTCCTGGGATATCCAAGCCCAAGGAAACTCAGAGACCTATGGAGGAAAACAAGATTTAGAAGCTGGACATGACACCAATCTTCATTATTTTCATCAATACAATTACATCCCTGCAAGAAAATACAATGGAGTTGCAGAAATACGAGTTCTCTCCACAAGAACACTAATGAAAATCTCTACCTAGAGGAAAATTCAACTTGGTACTTATAAAAAATGATTAGGAATCATTCCCCATGAATGGAGGAAGCTTTCCCCACCAAAATCACTTGATTAGTGGATCTGGTTCCCAATACTAGGAATCTGCATTAAATGAAAGGGAACACATTCCTAAATTTTTTCAATCATTGAAGTTCCACAATCTGTGCCATAATTCCATAATATCTTTTTAATTTATTATTCAATAGTGATCCTCCTATAGTAGGGAGCAAGCCCCTAAATTATCTCCTCCTCTAAATCTTCATAATCTACCTAATATACTCATAATATTCCACAAAAATAAATAATATTAGGCACAAATATGAAATTATTCATAAACTTTCCTAATGAATACATTAAAGTTAAAAATTCACTATCTAATGCAAAAATAAAGGTTTAATGTGCCGAAGGATGGTCATAGGCCTTAATTTATGTTTAATTTAGAGGCATGGGCCTTAATTTATGTCAAACTTAGAGGCCCATCACTCAGTGGTGGTGGAGGAGGTTAGGAGGGCATAGTTCGTAGTGTTGAACCCTCCACCTTCCAATTTAGGCATAGTTTTTTGGTAATGGTGGAATTCGGTTGGCATTGTAGTTTGTTTTGTTGTGTGGAGGTGCCCGGGAGGTGGGCTGACCAGGTTGGTCGGGCGAGTTCAAGCCCCGCCGCCTCCATTGTTATAAGTGGCATATGGAGGGGTGTGGGCCCACCCAATATAACACATTCCATTAATAATACAATGGTCGTTGGGTGTGGTGGGTTGGTGCTCGCCACACCATAAATTCAATAATATATATATATATATAATATATATATATATATATATTATATATATATATATATATATATATGGTATATATATATATGTTATATATATATATGTGTATATATATATATGTATATATATAGTATTATTATATATATGTATATATATTATATGTAATATATATATGATATATATATATTATATATATATATATATATATATAAACAACAACATTATCCATTTTGGGCATTTTCTCGAAACATAAAAGTTATTAGGAAAATTAACGATACCACAAATTCGCCTGGAAAACTGGATGAATTCCGGTGCCAATTTCTGCCAAATTGTGCCCTCCTTAAGCCCGCCCCATGGGCAAGTCAACCCTGAACTTTGACTGCTTCTATCTTCCTCATACAAACTCGGATTGGAGTGTCGTTTATACTGTTGGAATTAGGGCAATGAGCACTTCGATCTGGTGTTGGTTTGAGAGAAATATGACCACTTTTATTTTTGACCATTTCTAAGCCCTCTTGGACTTTTGCATGTGTCTAGAGCCACCTGGGTCGATCCTCCCCACTGAGGAGCTTTTGGTCGTCCAAAAGCATGAAAAATAATCTACAACTTCTTTGTACCTTGTCTACACTTACAAGTGTCTGATAGGTCACCCTTCCTTCTCCTTCACATTTGTCCTTCAGAGCCATAAGCGATGAGTCGACACCTGCATCCCCTCCAACCCTATAGTACATTGTTTTACAAATTATATTCTTGATCTACAAGACCAACTAATGACCCAAGCATCCCATACTTTCCATGAGTTTATAACACATACTTGGTGGTCAAGTTTACATCAAAATGGAAATAATACCCTAGCTATCAGAACAAGGCCAAAATATCATTGTTTCTTCTACAAGTGGTGGAAAACACATCATCACTACAACACATGATTTACAAAAATAAGGCCAAACACTATTGTTGCTTTAACAATTGATGGAAACACATCATCACTTTCTCGGTTTAAAATGCAATACAAAATAAGGCTAAACATCATTGTTGCTACGACAAGTGATGGAAAACACATCATCACCTTTATAGTTTAAAATGAAACACGTGATTGTCAAAAATAAGACCATGAAATTCTACCACACCTAGAAGAACCACTTATTACTTATCAATGTGAATGGGTCATCCCCCTATGGTGATTTTTCTCATCGAACGACTTTTTCAACTGGTTCATGCCCTGACACTTTGTCTTTAAGGCATTGCTTTGGATGGAGCATCCAATATGTGGCCTTTTGATGACCACTTTTGTTGCAATGACTACAATAAGTCTTCTTCCTCCATATCTACTTTACCTTCTTCTTTACCTGCTGTTGAGAGGGTCTTTCACGCCTCATCCTTTGTCTTTCTACCGTTCTCTTCCAGCACTCATCAAATACATGGTTATGTAAACCACAAAAAGTACATGTTTTTCAATGCCATAATTTATGTCCATCATTAACAACATGATTGTAATCAAAATGAACATTCAAATATTGGGACTTGTTATACCTTTCCTTACTATCTCTGGTGTAATTATGGCGAGGATAGCTTGCCTCAACTCTATCCCTGCAATGTGCACTGCCATGGGATGATGGTGATGTGTTCACATCATTATCTTTCCTTGACAATTTCAACAATATCTCGAACGCATCTGACACCCTTAAGAATTCTCCTTCGTTGTATCCCAAGCCTGCAAATTGAGGTTTTGCATGACCTCCAATGGCCGAGTTATGCCTTGGCTATTAACACCAAGTTCTTCTTCTTCCTTGTACCTCATCCTGGTAAGTGTTAACACTCAGGTTGTCCCCTGCTCCTTAAGGGATACGGCCGAGGTAACCACAGAACAAGCTTTGGACTGCCGGTCCTAGCCTACCAGCAGTCAGAGAGGGCTCTCTCTTCGGGATTTAGCTTTGTTTAGGAAA